>JAODAL010035668.1:0-42670 GCA_025379985.1 Phyllomedusa bahiana
TCATTTTTAAAATTAAACTGTCGGCTGGCCCCACAAAAATCAGTAGGTGTGGCTGACTTTTGTCTAAAGTGTATGGGACCTTATACTAGCAACAAAACAAAAGATTTCAATTGCCTTAAAGAGAATGTGTCATCAAAAATGACTTCTTGTTTAACTCACATTTTTATGTTAAACACATTTTTTAGGAATTTGTGGTTATTTTTTTTAACTTTCCATATCCCTTTCAATATTTTTAAATAATTTTTAAGTCCTGCAGTTTTCACTTTGGCCACTAGGCCTAGTAATAGTTTGACACTTCCTGTTCTGTAGAGAAAGATTTTCAGCAGTCTGCTCATTATCAGTACAAGCAGGGTCAAACTGAAAGGAGACACCAGTGTGAATAGATAACACAGGACCCACCAGTCACAAGAGGAGATAGTCACAGTTTACCCTTTCACTTCCCTGCACAGTTACTTCATCCCAGGTCACAGAGCATGACTAGAAAACTCTCCTATAGAAGTCAATGGGACTGAGTCAGTCTTAAAGGGGTTTTGCCACAATGTAATGTTGACATGGGATCCTCCGAAATGGGTATTTAATCACTATTCTAAATATATGTGATTATAAAAATTGCAGCCTGAGAGAGCTAGAGGCTGCCTTACCTGTTCTTAGTTACTTAAAAGCTTCTATTAGATACGACCTGACAAGAGCTGCTGGCCAGGCTTGCACAGAGAACACTTCTTATCTGATGAAAGGGAGCTGAAGAAGCTTTCAAGGCACCGGGTAGAAATATGTTGTCTTTTATATACAGAATCCACTAGGTGTAGTGTGATTATCTGAGTAGATCCCTGCTTTATCTGATGACAGGGAACATGAAGAAGCTTTCAAGAGGCTGAAGGAGCTTTCAAGAGGCTGTGGAGAAAAGGTGTTGTCTTTTGTATACAGAATCCACTAGTTGTAGTTTGATTAATTGAGTGAACATTGCACACTATCCCTTATGCACGGCTCTGTGCTCTGGCTGTGTCTCTCACTCTCAGCTCAGCATGGCTTGTTTACATTATCTTCTTAGCAGATAAGGCATGTCCTGGCAAAACCCCTTTAAGTCTCCTATGTGCATCAAGCTACTGTAAACCATCTCTCTGACTGCTGTTAACGCAGTGCAAACAAGACCTAGTGGCCAAAGTGAAAACTGCAAGACTTAAGAATTATTAACCCCTTAACGACTGCCCACTGACTTTTGACGTCGGCTGGTGCGGGTCGTTCGTCTACAGCGACGCCTTTTGATGCCGCTATAGACACCGGGGTTTGCGGTGTCCGGCGCCGCAGCAGTGCTGGGATCGGGGATGTCCTACACATCCCTGATCCCAGAGCATCTCCTACGAGCGTCGGGGAGCGGAGGAAAGCTCGGCACCCTGATTCTTTAACCCTTTGATTGCGGCGGTGCATTATCACAGCGCAATCAAAGGGTTCCCCTGCTCTGTCGGGTGATCGGAACACCCGGTCACCTGACAGAGTCCGGGGAATGGCTGCACAGTCAGCCCTGGGGACCTAGAGTAGCCCCAGAGCTGTCTGTGTAACAAGCCATTGATCAGGCCAGCCTGTGTGCTGTCCTGAACACTGCCTGTGTCAGTCTGACACAGATTATAATGTATTAGCATATAAGAATATGCTAATACATTACTAAGTGTAAAAAAAAAAAAAATGAAAAACCATTCTCCCTGGAGGGGATTTAAAAAAAGTAAAAAAAAAAAAAAAACATATAAGTGTAAAAAAAAGAATAAAATAAAAATAAATATTTAATAAAAAATAGTTTTGCATAAAAATATTGAAAGTGATATGAAAAATAAAAAAACAACCAAAAATTCCTAAAAAAAATGTGTTTAACATAAAAATGAGACTTAAACAATGACTCGTTTTTTGATGACACATTCTCTTTAAAGATAAAACACTCCAATTTTAAACCATTGCTTTGCAGCTGGTGAACAGAGAAGTTAGGGCAGTATAGTGGCTCAGTGATTAGAACTGTCATGGGTTCCAGTCTGACCAAAGGCAACATCTTCATAGAGTTTGCATATTTCCTCTGATTAACTTCGGTACTTGAAAACATATTTACGTGGACAAAGACTGATATAAGTGATGATAATCCCAGTACAGGGCTTCAGAATATTTTAGTCTCATTTTAAAGAATAAAAGAAAATTTACTCTAAGATACAATTATGAAAAAGTTGGAATGCTGTGTAAAATGTAAAGTAAACAGAATACAATAATTTTAAAAATCTCTTACAGTATCTCACAAAAGTGAGTACACCCCTCACATTTGTGTAAATATTGTATTATATCTTTTCATAGGACAACACTGAGGATCTGACTCTCTGATACAATGTAATGTAGTCAGTGTGCAGCTTGTAGAACAGTGTAGATTTGGTGTTTCTTCAAAATAACCCATAACACAGTCATCAATGTCTAAACCTCTTTCAACAAACGTTATTACACCCCTAAGTTAAAATGGACAAAATTTGCCCAATTTGCAATTTTCCCTCCATGGTGTCATATGACTTGTTAGTGTTACAAGTAGTGTTGAGCGATTATTATCGACAAAGTTGAAATCGGCAAGGTTTTTATGGTGATCGAATTTTCTAGATCATGCGATAATTAAGGTTAAAATCTGAGCATCATCTATTAAGATCGCGCCTTTTTCGGCGCTTCCTGTAATTTTGGCGGCCAGCAAATCAGATTACAGAATAGAGCAGGGTGAGATGTGTGTGTGACGTCATGATGGGATGTGTATGGTTGCGATTGGCTGGAAAAATCACATGACCTCGTTTTACATAGAACAGCGTTTCCTGTTTCAGCCTCAGTGTCTCTCAGCGTCTCATAGGGATAGGACCTGCGCTCTGCCTGTGGCCAAACAGCTCAGCGAAATTGGTCTATTTCTGCACAGAGAAACCTCTACTATTAGCTGTGATCCTTCCAATTTCGTTATCTTAGACATTTTAACATTTTATGTAGTTAGCTAGAGGATTTGAACGCAGCATCTACCGCTGTACATTCATGGCGGTGGGAGCGGGGGGTGGGGTGGCCCGCGGGCGAACACAGACAAGCTCTATCTTTAAAGAACACTGGATAAAGTTCACCAAGACTTAGTGTAGACATTGTAGTGGAATATCTTTATTATTAACAGTTTGCTATTGAAATATTTCCTGGATATTGGGCAGCCTGAACTTATATTGGATACACATCATTTCTAGTAACTGCAGGTCTCTTTGTTAGGTGCAAAACTCCACTTTTATTATCAGTATACATTTCAGATAGGTGTTCATATACAATTTTACCTATTCCACCTGTGTTGATATATCCACCTTGCAGTTAAATTACAATCCAGCAATTTTGTAGTCAGCACAGGTTGTTTGTTGCCAAAAATACCGTTTTATCTTACGAAAACATAACAGTTACGTGTTTTTTGAACTTTTGCGCACCCAGCATTGTTCATTGACGCAGCATCCACGTAAATCTTAAAACAGCAATTCTATTTTTCCCACAGGTGAATTGAAAGGTGCAAAAAATACGTGTATCATACGAAAACATAACAGATACGTGTTTTTTTGACTTTTGCCACCTGCTTTGTTCTTACCAGCATCCCGAAATCTTAAAACAATTTTCTATATTTCCACAGGTGAATTGAAAGGTGCAAAAATAACCGTGATCATACGAAAACATAAGATACGTGTTTTTTGATTTTGCACCGCTTTGTTCATACGCAGCATCCACGTAAATCTTAAACAGCATTCTATAGGCAAAGGTGAATTGAAAAGGTGCAAAAAATCCCGTGTATTTACGAAAACATAACAGTTTACAGCCCATAACAGACTCCTTTTCCCGGCACTTTTTAATCTGGGGGTCAGACAGGTTTAATGATCATACTGCGGTCCAGGACAGGTATAGTCAAATGTCCAGTTCAACTAAAATGGTGGTTGAAAGACCCCTTTTTGCGGCACTGTTTAAATCTGGGGGTCATGCAGGTTTGGGGCTCATGCTGCGTCCCAGGACAGGGATATTCAATTTTCCAGTTCAAGTAACATGAGGGTTTTCAAATCATACTGCCTTCTGGCACTTTTTAATTTGTGGTGATGCAGGTTTAAGGGTCAGGTTTGGGGTTTACAAGAAAAGGGATAGTGAATGGTCTGTAAATTTTTTTCTGTGACTTTTATAACCTAAGTGTGTTGTCAAAGATGTAGAACTTTATCCTTTTGGGAATGTTGTGGATGTTTTTTCAGCTTCTCCAGCCTTTTTTTTGGGTGTAATAATGAAGGTGGTTGCTCTCCCATAGACTTTAATGGTAATCGCTCATAATCGATGCTCACTATCGAAAAACCTTATCGATAGCGGCCGACTATCGACTATCGATCGATCTCGATAGCCAACGCAATCGCTCAACACTAGTTACAAGGTCTCAGGTGTGAATCGGGAGCAGGTGTGTTACATTTAGTGCTTTCGCTCTCACACTCTCTCATACTGGTCACTGGAAGTTCAACATGGTGCCTCATGGCAAAGAAACTGTCTGGGATTGAAAAAAGAAAAGTTGCTCTACATAAAGATGGACGAGGCTATAGGAAGATGCCAACACCGGAAAACTGAGCTGCAGCACAGTGGCCAAGACCATACAGTGGCTTAATAAGACCAGTTCCACTCAGTACAGGCCTCACCTTGGTCGACCAAAAAAGTAAAGTGCACATGCTCAGTGTCATATCCATTGCTGCAGACTCAGTTAAGAGGGTGTGGGGTCAGCCTGTCAGTGCCCAAACCATTTTGCTGGCCACAAGCATCAAATTGGTCTGCAAATTTTTCTTTTCATCCCAGAATGATGCCTCTTCTAAAGTTGATGCACACACACTCTTGGCCTGGGTAAGCTCATAGCTTCACATGGCTTTCAATACCACCTGTATGGAGACGACGCCCAACTTTACATCTTCAGCCCTGATATTAACTCTCTTCTCTTTAATCACAGAAGAAAACTAACTAAGGAAGGCCTCACTATTAAAATATAACCTTTAATATATATCTATTAAAATACACACATTGGCCACAGACACGAATCTCAATACCAATATTTTACCAATTTTACCAAATACCACAGTCCCAGGTTAAAAGGGAAAAAACGGAGATAGAATAGAGTGGGTAGTAGCAATTAGCAGTTTAAATCTACAAAACCCTACCCCTTATAGCAAAACCTAAACGGACAGAGAATCGTCCCGAAAAGGGACGGCCCCATCCACCGATGGCTAATCCTGTGATTCCCTAATGCTTATATTACCAAATACCTGGGAGGTGTATGGCTGTAAATATCTAGTAGAATGAATACCAGACAAGATGTTATATTAAATACTCAATAGAGGAAACGCAGTACTGAGACAAAACGCAACCTAAGTCAAAGATGATGCCTCAAATAAAATACCGCATCCCACTAATAGCAGTGGTACCCCACAAAATTCTGTAGATATATACTTATCTGAAAAAAGGATAGTCCTTAACAAGCTGGACAAGTGCACTCCATGTCTCCCGACGCGTTTCCCCCCCTCAAATATATAGGGGTTCCTCAGGGGATTCTCGATCATGGCACCAAAGAGTACAGATAGATATCTCCCAAAGACAGAGGACTCAAGATCGAGTCACTCCATGTCACAATGGACAGAAGTAAAAATAGGATTGAGAATAACATCCCTATATAGGCAGGACAATGTTAAATTTTCCGCTCAATGGCCCAATCGCTGCTTACCTGTGTTGTATCCCACAGCAAAGACCACGCTATGATGACGCATGCGCAAGCCGCGGTTCTCTCTTTCCCGCGGCGTGTCTGACAGTGTACAGCGCATGCGTAGGTTATGCCACTTCCTTTCCTGCCCCCTTTGATAGAACTAGGTATACCTAATGTTCTGGCTTAGATAAAGCTACGGCGCATGCTCGAACCAAGATGACCTAAGTATGAGCCTATCGTAATTTAGATCGGCAACCATCCGCAAATACGGACAATTATTTTTTACCATTCCTATGGTCCTGTTGCCATACTGTCCCCTTTAAAGGCAAGCAGTAATAACAATTTTTAAAACGATCTAAGCACAGACTAAGGGTTTATGGGGAAAAAGGCTCAATAGGACAAACTCCCATGTCCACAACACAGAAATACAATTATAGCAATAGATTTCACATGGGACAATATCTCACAGGTAAAAGAGAGAATTAATATATAATCCAAATTTACAATAGACTTTGGGGAAAAAAGGTATAATAATAGCCCACCAAATAGGGATTTACACTATTAGGGCCATAGGGCAACAATGCCAAAATTATATCCAAATTAACTAATATTTCAATTCCAAAACTCACTAGATAATTAATACAAAAGGCTATAGGGGCATTCCGCTCTGATACCTCAGGAGGCTATGGTGTATTAATTTATATATAACATTCCAAAATAGAGGATTTCATTCAATTTCCTTTTGGCTTAACTGTTTCCAACCTGAACATCCACTCAGTTTTCCTTCCTCAGTAATTTATTGTTTCCCGATCTCCCTTTCTTGGCGATTGCTGTATTTTCTCCATTCCCAAAAACTTGAGCCCAGAGGACACACCAACATGGTAAGACCAAATATGATGGGACAATGGGGTATCTCGTCGATTATTATTTATTTCTTAATAACAACCAGATAGGTCTACTTTTTACTAGTGAGATCAGTGATAAGGAGCTCTCTTTCTTGGATCTTACGATTTGGATAGATCAATTTGGACAGATACAGACGGCAACATACAGAAAACCAACATCGACGAACAACCTCTTGAGATGGGAAAGTCATCACCCAGTAGCCCTGAAGAAGGGAATTCCAAGGGGTCAGTATCTAAGGATAAGGAGGAATTGCTCTCAGATTGAGGGCTTTTATACCCAAGCAAGGGACCTCCAGGATAGATTTTTGGAAAGAGGCTACCCGACTAATGTGCTGCAATCCGAATTTAACCATGCCCGAGGATCAAATAGGACTGACCTATTGGTACCAAGGAAAAGACAGAATGAGGCAGGCAGGGGGAAGTGCAGAATTATAGGTACATATGACAATATGTCAACAGAGGTCATCAAAATCCTTAGAAAGCACTGGGGTGTTCTTCAGTGCGATCAAGACCTAAGGGAGGTCCTGACTGATCATCCATTGGTGACGTATAGGCGGGGGCGCTCTATTGGGGACAGGATAGTCCATAGTCACTATACCCCCCCTGAAAGAGAGGGTACATGGCTAGAGCGAAAGCCTAAGGGCATGTATAGATGCGGAAAATGTATCTATTGTCCCTATGTAGCACAGACTAAGATTTTCAAAAGTACTGTGACAGGAAAGGAGTATCTGATTCGGGATTTCCTCAATTGTAGCTCTCAAGGGGTTGTGTATATGATTACCTGTGAGTGTAACCTCCAGTACGTGGGGAAGACCACAAGAACTTTAAAAGTGAGGTTTGGAGAACACCTGGGAGAAATTAGGAATCGACGAGATACCCCATTGTCCCATCATATTTGGTCTTACCATGATGGTGTGTCCTCTGGGCTCAAGTTTTTGGGAATGGAGAAAATACAGCAATCGCCAAGAAAGGGAGATCTGGACAATAAATTACTGAGGAAGGAGACTGAGTGGATGTTCAGGTTGGAAACAGTTAAGCCAAAAGGATTGAATGAAATCCTCTATTTTGGATGTTATATATAAATTAATACACCATACCCTCCTAGGTTATCAGAGCGGAATGCTCTATAGCCTTTTGTATTAATTATCTAGTGAGTTTTGGAATTGTATATTAGTTAATTTGGATATAATTTTGGTATTGTTGCCCTATGGACTAATAGTGTAAATCCCTATTTGGTGGGCTATTATTATACCTTTTTTTCCCCTATAGGTCTATTGTAAATTTGGATTATATATTAATTCTCTCTTTACCTGTGAGATATGTGTCCCATGTGTATCTATTGCTATAATTGTATTTCTCGTGTTGTGGACATGGGGAGTATGTTCCTATTGGAGCCTGTTCCCCTATAAATCCCTTAGTCTGTGCTTAGATCGTGTAATATTGTTATTTACTGCTGCCATTAGCGACAGTATGGCACAGGACCATAGGAATGGTAAAAAATGAATTGTCCGTATTTGCGGATGTGTGCCGATCTACTTACGATAGGCTCATACTTAGGTCATCCTGTTCGAGCATGCGCCGTAGCTTTATCTAAGCCAGAACATCAGGTATACCTAGTTCTATCTAGGGCGCAGGTACGGAAGTGGCATAGCCTACGCATGCGCTGTACACTGTCAGACACGCCGCGGGAAAGAGAGAACCGCGGCTTGCGCATGCGTCATCATAGCGTGGTCTTTGCCGTGGGATACAACACAGGTAAGCAGCGATTGGGCTATTGAGCGGATATTTAACATTGTCTGCCTATATAGGGATGTTATTCTCAATCCTATTTTGTACCATAATTACCTCTGTCCATTGTGACATGGAGTGACTCGATCTTGAGTCCTCTGTCTTTGGGAGATATCTATCTGTACTCTTTGGTGCCATGATCGAGAATCCCCTGAGGAACCCCTATATATTTGAGGGGGGAAACGCGTCGGGAGACATGGAGTGCACTTGTCCAGCTTGTTAAGGACTATCCTTTTTTCAGATAAGTATATATCTACAGAATTTTGTGGGGTACCATTGCTACTAGTGGGATGCGGTATGTTTATTTGAGGCATCTATCTTTGACCTAGGTTGCGTTTTGTCTCTAGTACTGCGTTACCTCTTATTGAGTATTTAATATAACATCTTGTCTGGTATCTCATTCTATTAGATATTTACAGCCATACACCTCCCAGGATATTTGGTAATATAAGCATTAGGGAATCACAGGATTAGCCATCGGTGGATGGGGCCGTCCCTTTCGGGACGATTACTCTGTCCGTTTAGGTAGGCTATAAGTGTAGGGTTATTGTAGATTTATCTGCTAATTGCTACTACCCACTCTATTCTATCTCTGTTTATTCCCTTTGACCTGGGACTGTGGTATTTGGTAAAATTGGTAATAATATTGGTATTGAGATTTGTGTCTGTGGCCAATGTGTGTATTTTAATAGATATATATTAAAGGTTATATTTTAATAGTGAGGCCTTCCTTAGTTAGTTTTCTTCTGTGATTAATTCTTTGGGCCGTTTTGTTCTACCACTGGGAGAAAGGTGGAATCTGTGATTTTTTTTTTAACTCTCTTCTCTCCAGGATCCCAGACTGTCTGTCCTCCATTTCCTCCTTCTTCTCTTCCCGCTTCCTAAAACTAAATGTGTCACGACAAAATGTGGCGCAACACTGTCGTACCAATCTTGGATCTTATGTAGAGCAACTTTTCTTTTTTCAGATCCTCAGACAGTTCTTTGCCATGAGGACAACCAAGCAATATATACTTAGGGTCCGACATCAATTGGAGACACGACATAAACAACGGGCAGACCACGTTTGCCTGCGACATAGGTAGGTGCCATGGAATTCGTAGGTGTTTGGTGGTTCCGCGAGTCCTCGTTTCCCTTACCTACTTCATCCCTTTTCTTTTTAATCCCCCCATCCATTCCCCCATCCCATAACAAAGATTCTTGTTTGGATTGTCAAATCTACTTTCATGTGACTCTAGCTCAGGAATTGTTGTTTCCTACTGATGTGTAGTAGTTACCCTTATACTTTAAAAACATAAACCGTGCTGTAAAAGGACTCTGAACTATACAGAATGTCAAATATCACAATTTTAACACCCCCCCCACCCCCTGCCTAATTGCATGTTTTATGTTTATGTCCCTCTGTTGGGGCTAATGTTAGTTATTGGTCAAAATTTTTAATAAAAATATTGTTTAAAATAAAAAAAAATAAATAAAAAAATGCACTGTCGTACACCAAAACTAGGCACATTTTGTGCCAAGCACGACACTTTTGAATGTGCCTAAAGTAGTCTCATCAATTATGCCAGCAATGATATGCTATGTGCCTTTTTTTGGTATACACCTAAATTAGGCGCATAAAACATGCTATACAAGGAATACCACACAGCTGATTTTTGATTTGGTTTATTTATTCAGGTGCATTATACACTCATTTAATGCACCTTAAAACTGGCGTGGAAGCGCCTTTTTTCTGACATGTCACCTATAATACAGTATTTACAAAAATATTAGAGGTGTACTCACTTTTGCGAGATACTGTATATTTTATTCACAACAGAACTTAGAATGCAAATCAGAAGTAGAAACAGACATTTCTGTATCTCCTTCGAACAAATTAGATAATTTAAAAATCGATGATCGTAACAAATCTCAAAAAAGTTGGGACAGCAGAAGACTGGAAAAGTAAGTGATACTAATGAAAAACATGGTGGAAGATCAATTTTCAATGCAGTAGCAAAGAGGGTCAGAGGTAGAGATGGGCGAATTTCCCGAAATTCGGTTCGTTCACTTCGCTGAATTTCTCGGCAAAAAATAACTTCATTACTTCGGGACGAATCACGTTAAAAACAGCTATTTCCAGGCTGCACAGAGTCTGCAGGGTGCTCTAGAACATTGTGCCATGCTTAAATATGCAGAGGGAGCTTGGTTTGGTCTTCATATAATGTTGTGTTTTAGTATGACACGCAGATTCCTGCCGCCGCTCTTAGAATCGCTTCACTATAAAATTCCCTGGGCACTTAAGAGGGCAAAACTGACCAAAAAACTGAAGCGGGAATGTAGCCTGATAAAGTTATGGCAGCGACAGCTGGAAAAAAACATGCTGAGGGCTCAGGTGACAACATCAGTGACAGAGTGTGGAGGTGACGGCGGCAGCCACAGCAGCATGAGGTCAGACAGTGGCACAATGACAGTGTGTAGGTCACGGCAGCAGCCACAGCAGCAGCATGAGGTCAGACAGTGGCACAATGACACAGTGTGTAGGTTACGGCAGCAGCCACAGCAGCAGCATGAGGTCAGACAGTGGCACAATGACATTCTGGAGGTGGCAAAAACAGGAGTAGGCCACAGAGTGGCACAATGACACAGTTTGTAGGTCACGGCAGCAGCCACAGCAGCAGCATGAGGTCAGACAGTGGCACAATGACACAGTGTGTAGGTCACGGCAGCAGCCACAGCAGCAGCATGAGGTCAAACAGTGACACAATGACAATTGTGAGGGGCAAAACAGGAGTAAGGCAAAAGAAGTGGGGATAATGACACAGGGTGTAGGTCACGGCAGCAGCCACAGCAGCATCATGAGGTCAGACAGTGGCACAATGACACAGTGTGGAGGTCACGGCAGCAGCAGCATGAGGTCAGACAGTGGCACAATGAGAGAGTGTGTAGGTCACGGCATCAGCCACAGCAGCAGCATGAGGTCACAAAGTGGGACAATGACACAGTGTGGAGGTCACGGCAGCAGCCACAGCAGCAGCATGAGGTCAGACAGTGGCAAATTGACATTCTGGAGGTGGCAAAAACAGGAATAGGCCACAGAGTGGCACAATGACACAGTGTCTAGGTCACGGCAGCAGCCACAGCAGCAGCATGAGGTCAGAAAGTGGCACAATCAAATTCTGGAGGTGGCAAAAACTGGAGTAGGCCACAGAGTGGCACAATGTCATAGAGTGGAGGTGACGGCGGCAGGAGCAACAGCATGAGGTCAGAGAGTGGCACAATGACACAGTGTGGATGTCACGGCAGCAGCCACAGCAGCAGCATGAGGTCAGACAGTGGCACAATGACAGAGTGTGGAGGTGGGTGGCAATACCAATCCCTGGTAAAGATGGTTGGTGGCAGATGGAAAACTGTCAGCAGAGGTGTGGCATCAGGCGGGTGGCGGCATCAGAATAGTGGCTGAGGCAGGTAGCTTGAACCCAGACTCATTTCTCACAGTTTGGGTGAGGCGTCATGGCTGATGTAGTCTGACGCCCAAGGCATTGGTGTGTAGAAATCCTGGCCGATCGACGCCTGATTCATCTTGACAAAGGTCATTCGTTCCACATTTCCCGTGGACAAGCGGGTTCTCCTTGGGGTAACGATGGCCCCCGCCGCACTGAACACCCGCTCTGATGCCACACTACTGGCCGGGCAGGACAGCTTCTCCACTGGAAACTCAGCAAGTTGCCAGTTTGGCTGCCCAGTAGTCCAGCGGATTTTCTAACTGGGGTGGCAGAGTGCTTTCCAAGTAGGCTACCACCTGTTGGTTCAGGGTCTGCTCCAGGTCCTGCTGCTGCTGGCAACTGCCCTCCTCACTAGGCGGGTGAAGGAAGCTGCTCATCAGTGACTCCAGACTTAGGTTGCTGCTGATGGAGCTGGTACTGCTCCGACCCCCACACCTTCCCCCGGCAGCCGCGGCGGTAGTACGTGAGTGCTGAGGAACCCCCCGGTCAGACCTGTCGGAGTCGGGGCGGTGCCGCACATAGGCAGCGGCCGACTGACTACGGAGGATTTCCCTATAGTATTTGAGTTTGTCCTCCCTCTCAATAGCTGGGAAAAAGCCTCCCATTTTGGACCGGTAGCGAGGGTCCAATAGGGTGGAGAGCCAGAAGTCATCCCTCTGCCAGATGCTGACTATTCGGCTGTCACTAGCCAGGCAAATCAGCATGCTGCGGGCCATCTGCACAAGTGACTCCGAGGGGCTCCCTGTCTCCATCTCCACTTTATACTGCCACGGTGCTTGCGGGTCATCTGCCTCGTCTTCCTCATCTCCATCTACCTCCTCCAGCTGCTCCTGCTCCTCCTCTCTTGTCACCTGGGTAGAAAATCCACTCATTTCACCAGACAATGCTTCTGCTCCAATGTCCTCCTCCTCCTCCTCCATTTCAGTTCCCAGCGGACTCATGTGGCCGCGAGATGTAGTCGCCACATCTCCAGTCCCCTGCCCAGACAGATTTTTCAGCATCTGTTCCAGGACATGAAGCAGTGGAATGACGTTATTCATCCCGTAGTCCTGGCGACTGACAAATAATGTGGCCTCCTCGAATGGCCTCAACAAACGGCAGGTGTCACGCATGAGCTGCCACTGGCTGACATCAAAGTTACACAGGGGAGTACTCCTGTCCGCCTGGATCATCAAAAAATCATTAATGGCCTTTCTCTGTTCATACAGTCGTTCCAACATGTGCAGGCTGGAATTCCAACGGGTGGAAACATCGCATATCAGAGTGTGTTTGAAGGGAGGCCGTTCTGCCGCTGCAACTCGAGGAGGGTGTTCCTGGCTTTGTAGGAATGGATGAAGTGCATGCACAGTTTCCTTGGCATTTTCAGAATCTTCTGAATATCGGTGGAAGACTTCAGGAACCTTTTCACAACCAGATTGAACACGTGCGCCATGCAGAGCGCATGGACCATCCCTCCTCAGTGTAGCGCGGACACCATGTTGCTTCCATTGTCCGTCACCATGGTTCCGATTTGCAGTTGGCGCGGAGAAAGCCACACATCGATTTCTTGCTGCATGACGCGGAGCAGTTCCTCCCCTGTGTGACTTCGTTCGCCAAGGCAAGCCAGGTGTAGAACTGCGTGACACCGCTGTGCCCTACACATGTGGTATGATGGAGCAGTACTTGTGGAGGCTGAGATGGTGGTGGTGGTGGAGGAGGAGGAGGCGGACATTGGCGCAGGAGCCGCAGTTTGACAACGTGGAGGAGAAAGCGGCGTCTCCTGTCCAAGTTGTTGGTGTGCCTGGGCCGGAAGCACATTCACCCAGTGGGCCGTAAAGGACATGTACTGGCCCTGACCGTAGTTACAGCTCGAGACGTCCCCGCTGCCATGCACCTTGGAACAAACTGATACGCTCAAGGACTGGCCCACCTTCTGTTCTACATATTTATGAAGTGCTGGTACTGCCTTTTTGGAAAAGAAATTACGGCTTGGAATTCTCCATCTCGGCTCGGCACAAGCCATTAGTTCTCTGAACGGTGCAGAGTCCACCATTTGGAAAGGGAGGGACTGCAGCACCAACAACTTGGACAGGAGTACGGTCAGCTTCTGCACCTTCGGATGGTTGGACGCATACTGTTGTCTCTTTGCAATCGCCTCGCTGAACGACTGCTGGAACCATGAATAGCGAAGAGCAGGAGCATCTGGACCGGGAGATGATGTCAAAGAGAAACAGCTCCCTTCTGCAGAGGTGGTGGAGCCTTGACTGGCTGCAATGGCATGCGTGCCACTGGCCGCTGCTGCTGCTGTTGCTGCGGCGGCAGGATGGACCACCACATCTGAGCCACGTTTCTCCCAGGCCACCGGATGGTGACGCTGCATGTGTTGACGCAGGGCCGTGGTGCCAACGTTAGCTCCCTGGCCACGCTTCACTTTCTGCCCACAGATTCTACATATACCCATATTCGGCTCCTCCGGTGTCTTAGCAAAGAACTGCCACACCGCCGAGTATCGGATTTTACCGCCAACACTCCGCACTGAGTGACTACTGCCGCCGCTGCCTCGCTGAGCCCCTGTGCCGCTACTTTCTTGGCTCCCGACCTCACACTGCTGCTATCCTGCTGACTCACGGCCACACGACCCACTTGCTGGCTGCGCCACTGCCTGACGCGCAAGCTGACGCCCTCTTCTCCTGACGATGATGAAGCCCTTGCCTCACCCGGCTCCCAAGTGCGGTCGGCTACATCATCATCTATTTGTGTTTCATCGTCACTGCTGTCCTCATCACCGGTCTTGGTATGCAGAGGCTGACCCCTCACAACATGACCTCCCATGCCACTCTCAACATCTATACTTTGCCGCCTACTGCATGAAGCAGGGGATATTGGCCCCATTTCTTCGCTGCCAAGTAGCTGCTGACTGCCCTCCTCAAATTGTTCATCCTCGCTATATAGTGGCGCTGAGCCCAGACCACATAGTAGATCTCTGGCTGAGGGAACCGGATGGGACAGAGGCGGGTTGAGGACAGGTGAGGGCCGCTGACCCGCTCCCGGGCCATGCCAACTAAGGGTTGTGTCTGACGTTCCCACTGACTCTTGGCTGGGGTTGTCAGATGTCATCTGGGAGGAAGTGGATGACCTAGTCAACCAATCAAGAACCCTTGGGTTGCTAGTCAGCACTAGGCCGCTAGATAGTTGTGGCCTCACCGAGTGACCCCTGCTGCGACGTCCCCTTGCTGTGCTGCGACCTGGGCCTGGAATGTTTGTGCCTCTGCCACTCGCAGGTGAAGAGCCTGCCACCTCTCTGTCTGACATACTGTTTGTTCTAAAATGTACAGACACTGTTTGATGAAGATATCTGTATATGATAAATACACACCCTGTATTTGACTCCAAATTAACCCAGTAACAAGCTTGGTAACCCTTGGATATAAATTGCGCTCCACAAATGGGCAGGAAAAATTGACTTGTATGTGCCGTTTAAAAACTCTGTGTATTTTACTGAATATAAAAGCACAAATAGGCTTAATTAACCTTCGGATATGAATTATGCTACAGAATTTCTTCTGTGGCGGTGAAAAAACAAAGTTTCTTTTACTGAGTACAACTGCAGAACAACGCTTAATTAACCCCTGGATGTAAATTGCGCAAAAGAATTGAGCAACCACAAACTACGAGCTTTGTAGCGTGTTACAATGGCGTGTTTTCTATGCTACACAACAAGAGAAAAAATTGTAATTAATCTTTACTTGTGAATTATGGTACAGGAAAATTTTAATTTTTGGCGGTGAAAAAGACGGTTTCTTGGAGTCACCACAGCAGAAAAACAACGCTTAATTAACCCCTGGATGTAAATTGCGAAAAAGAATTGAGCAGCCACAAACTACTAGCTTTGTAGCGTGTTACAATTGCGTGTTTTCTACGCTACACAACAAGAGAAAAAATTGTAATTAACCTTCGCTTGTGAATTATGCTACAGGAAAATTGTGATTTTTGGCGGTGAAAAAGACGGTTTATTTTTGTCACCACAGCAGAAAAACAACGCTTAATTAACCCCTGGATGTAAATTGCGCAAAAGAATTGAGCAGCCAAAAATGAAGTGGTATTTGTATTTAAAAACGCTGTTTCTTTAAATGAATACAACAGGAACTGGCTTAGATCCCCCTTGGATATTCAATGTGCTGTGAGCAGATAGCATTAAAATGTATATGCAGCAGCAGTGGACGCACACTGGACTTCAGATCCAATACCCAAAAAATCAGAAATAGAACATTAAGAGAAGCAGTCTCTGAGACAAGCTGAGACACCCCACAAAAATCGCTGTATAAAAATCAGTTCTTCAGTAAGAGCTATCAGCCGCGGCAGCACCTTCCCTGATCAGTACAGTGAGAGGAGTGTGAGCTCCCAGCGTCGCGCCCGGACTTATATAGTGCGGTGACGTCACAGAATCCCGCCGGTCTCTGATTGGCTTCATCTCTGCACATGTCATGCAGGCTATGCCCTTCTTCCTCCCAGAGTGCTTTGCCCCATGTAACGCCATGTGCTCGCAGCCATTTTATCAATCAAAAGCACACTTCGTTCACCCGAAGTACCCCAAACTTCGACTTCGTTCAGAACCGAAGTTTTCCTGAAATTCTAAACGAATTCCACTTCGTTAGAATCAATTCACCCATCTCTAGTCAGAGGTTCACCAATCTGTTAAAAACTTTGTCTAAAAATTGTAGAACAAGTTCAGAAAAATATTCATCAATGTAAAATTGCTAAAACTTTGAATATCCCACCATCTACAGTGCGTAATGGTATCAAAAGATTCCGAGAATCTAGAGAAACCCAAGGGATAAGGCCAACGATCAGACAAGAACGGACAACACCCCTGTCTCAAAATTCCAGCAATTGGTCTCTTCACTTCCAAGATGTTTATAGACTATTGTAATGAGAAGAGGGAATGCTACACCATGGTGGATGTAGGCCTGTCCCAGTTTTTTGGGGATGTGTTGCTGTTATCAATTTCTAAATTAGTTATTTTTTTCCCAATAAAATAGAAAACTGAACTGAAAACATTGAACTTCTGATCTGTATTCTATGTTCTATCATTAATAAAATGTGGCGATCAGAGATTTCCAACCTATTGTATTCTTGTCCTCTTTAATTTTTTTACAATGTCCCAACTTTTTGGGAGCTGAAAACAATAAGTAGACTTTGCATTGGCACCCACTTGTCTCTATCACGATTTCTGTCAAGGATTTTTACTTTACAGAGGTGGCATTCATCTCAAATCAGGATGCAGGTTAGCCCCGTATCATCTGCCGAGTGTCAGCGCACACGCATCAGCTTCCTAGAGCGTGCTTGTAAGCTCTGCAAGATGTAAAGGGCCAGCACACCGATAATTGACTAATTGTCAGGCACTGACCATATATCTAGCTGACTACTCCTTTTACACTCTCTGCCATGAGTATTGGTGTCTTTTGGTGTGTTCTGGAGAGAGTGTTGGAGAGAGTTTTACCTTATCTGTGTATCGAATCTTCCTGCTATCGTTTCCTGACCACATTGCCTGCTGCCTGCACTGACCTTATTGCCTGTCCCCAATTACGCCTCTGTCTATTGATTCTGTACCACGCTGCACCCCAGCTGCCATCGCAAGCAAGTCACATCAGGTGTAACGTCCGGATAGTTCCGTGCCGCAGCAAGTCCAACCTACTTGGGCTCTGGTGAGTAGCGGAGGCTACTTAGACTCCGCTACCTGGCGTAGCTTATACCATCACTTGCGGTGGTCCAGAGGATACACCTACATCTGTGACACCAATGAGGTACGGAATCCACTTTTAATTAGTCGTAAAAATGGAACCAACCCTAAGTAGGATGGCACAGACTCAGCTCAGCAACATCTAGGGAGGAGTAACTTATTGCTAATAATACTTTACCTGATCAACATACCAACTCATTGTACAGGCAGTCCTCGATATATCACTGCAAATAATAATCCCTGTTAAAACATAACTTTTACTAGACTATTTAAAATATCAATATCTAAACCCCTATATATTACCACTGCATACTTAGATGATACAGCATACTGTACACTATCTGTCAGTGGAGTAATCGCCCCGATAAAGAGCGGCTCCGCTTTAATGACAGACAATGTCACTACATGCGTGTATAAACACCTTAAATCCCAGCTATCCCGACGCGTTTCCCCCATACAATTCTAGGGTTCATCAGGGGATTCAAAATTTCTCACTGTGGAAAAAGAATACGCTATATACAACGCATATACTACAACACATGTACTTCCAAATTAGATAAGTGGACTGATACTTAACTGAAGTGCTGCCAGGTATAATGACGATAGTTCCCGCAGCACCTCTAGTACGCTGGCACCCAAGATGAGAGGGATACCTCGACTTACACCTTTTCGACTTACATCTGTCCCCTAGTTACCAACGGAGACTTATGTGGCATGCTGGCACTTGTAATTCCATGTTCCACAGCAGATAGTAGCTATGGAATGACAAGTTCCAGCATGCCACAGCAGCAGATAAGGTAAGTGAAAATGAGGTGAAATCTTCTTAACAAGGGCACAGACAGAAAATCAAATGTAAAAACCCTTCCCTGCACTATCCAAAACTTAAAAGAAAAAAAAGCCTTTTTTGCTTGAGTTACATTTAATAAACTATACCTGTTCTGACTTACATACAAATTCAACTTAAGAACAAACCTACAGTCCCCATCCCGTTCTTAACCCAGGGACTGCCTGTATTTCCAACCTCCTTGCATTGACAATCACATTCACTTATTGACTTTTTCACCCCCCCACCCATGCCCGGTGCCCACTTTTATTTACTTTTTTAGAAAAGTCGAATGATAAGAAAAACCATTTAGTTTAAACTTTGGACCTGCACTTTTAACCGAGTGATATAATGACCGGGCCACATTTACTTTTTTATGTGTCCTGAGCTCTAAGAGGGGTTTGGGGTTTTTAAACTTTTGGGAAAAGGCGGCCTCCTTTGATTTAGGATACATCGTGTTACAAAAACTGGATCAGCTTTAATCCCAGCTGCCGCGACTCGGGTGATGAAGAGACAAATTAACGACCTTTTAACCATGACTTGACGACTCCACCCGGGGGGTAAAAAAAATTCATAACACATAAGTACTAAATAAAATTTTGAAATAAGATTATGCATGAGAAAGGGGTAGAATGATGATACAGGGCTATGGGACAGGGGCATTTTGCTGGCCAGTGAAAAATCCCGGGTGGGTTTTATCCGCCCGGGTATTTTACTTTTTTTGTGTACACATATGGCCACTGGGGGACGGCTTTTCTCCGCGATTAGCCGCAAAACCGGTTGGAGGGAAAGAAATGTTCTTGTTTTGGGCGCCCTCGGGCTGAGAAATCCCTGGGGGGCTGTGGGACGGGTTTTTTCCCTGAGGGCCCCCTTTTAAAGTTATCCCCTTTTTCAGACAGTTTTCAAAACCAATACACCGTCTGAAAAACCAGGCGAAAACCCGTGCAGTGGGGACAAGCCCTATAAGTATTTGATACAATTTTTCCCCCCCAAAAAGAAAGGAGGTCTGTATTTTTATCCTGGGTACGCGTCAACTGTGAGAGACAGAATCTAAAAAAAAAAAAGATAGAAAATCCTATTGTAGGATTGTTATATCATTAGTTATCATTAGTGTAGATCGAACCGTTCGAGAAAAATTAAGTTTGAGTTGAACTTCACGTTTTTTTCTAACTCGAGCCGAAACGAACATTTTACTTTTCGTTTGAGTAAATGTTCGAGTTTGACATCGCATTCAACGCGCTATTTTCATAGTTTTCATGTCCGAAAATCGGCGTCACCGCGGTAGTTTTTAGGTGCATGAAATCAGTGTAAAGTGCGCCTGAAAGTACGATCCTCGCAAAAATCTGGCATCAGGTATACCTTGGATAGTAAACATAATGCGCCCAAAAAGGCGCATTGCGCAAATCGCGGCACTTAGCTTATCATTGGAAGTGTATGTAATGCGCCTATCGAGGCGTATTGTGTTATGGAGGTGCACAGAGTATCATTTTTAGGCGCATTACAATGTGTCGTGCCCGGCGTATAATGTGATAAAATTTGGTGTACTGTAAAGGGGTGGTAATTGTGTTTACGATTACGTTGGCCTCGACATCGTTTGATGGCGAAATCGGCCTCATCGAAAAAATGTCGATAGTCGGTGTCGTAATGAGCGATTTACCATTAAAGTCTATGGAGGGGGCAACAACACCTTCATTCTTAACCAAACAGGGCTGGAAAGCTGAATTAATTCCACAACAGTCAAAAGGATAGTGCTACATCTTGGCAACACACTTTTGGTTTTAAAAGCCACAGAAAAAAAATCACACCCATTCACTATCCCTGTTTTGACCACACATGACCCTTAAAACCGCATGACCCCCAAATTAAAAATGCCAGAAGGAAATTTATTTGAAACATCATTTATTGAAAGGAATTAAATCCCCGTCCTGGGGCGCAGCATGAGCCCCAAACCTGCATGACCCCCACATTTAAAAAGTGCCGGAAAAGGAGTCTTTCAACCATCATTTTAGTTTCACTGGACTTTGGGACTATACCTGTCTTGGGCACAGCATGAGCCCAAACCTGCATGACCCCAGATTAAAAAGTGCCGGAAAAAGGGTCTTTAAACCCACCATTTTATTTGAACTGCACATTGACTATATCTGTCCTGCACTGCAGAAGGCCCATTAAACCTGTCTGACCCACAGTTTAAAAAGTGCCGGAAATAGGAGTTTTCAACCACCATTTTAGTTTCACTGGACATATACTGTCCCTGTCCTGGGTAGCGCTTGCCCCTCTGTATGAGTGCGGGGCCAATTGAGCTTCACTTGGAAATACTGGTGGTTTTAAAGCTCCTGTTCCCCCCCAGGTGCCCTTTTTCTTTGCAAATTCTTTTTCTTATTTTACTCAACGTGCTGGAGGAAATTGTCTCTGTACTTTGTTCTCTGTCCGTGCTCCATACTCCATGTCCTCTGAATAACCTACATCTGGTCAAGTTTTCCTGTACCTCCTGTAGGATGTAGCTCAACGGTAGCCGCAGGGTAAGCAGACTGGCAGGCAATTGTTCAGGTATAACACAGGTGGTTTATTTTATCCACACAGCATCCACAGATGGAAAGTCTTATACAGTGGAAATCAAACAAAACAGCAGCTTACTTCAGCTTTAAACCAGTGCATATAAGTCCTCCGCCAGTGCTTGGCGGTCTCACCCATTAGATGCTTGGGTAGTGGATCCAATCGTCCTTGGAATAGCAGAGCCCACTGAACACCCCCAGCACAGAGCTCTTTTCTCCACAGACTGACTCACACCTCAGTCTTGGAACCACACCCTGTCTCTCAGTAGCCCCGGTCTTACAGGCCGGGTTTAAAACCCTTTAACTGGAGTGGGGGGAATGCCCGCCCCACCCATTTTTCCCCTTGGGTCTTTTAGTAAAAGCCGGCCCCGGGATCAGCCGCTTAAGGCAGCTGTTATTATAAAACCCAAATAGGTGTCACCCAGCCTAGTTTAGACCCCAAAAATACATTTTGGTTTTACTTCCCCAATCCCCGGGGAATCGGCGACACTTTCCCGTCCACCCCACGATGGCACCTTGTGCCCTCTTATATACCCCCCCCCTCTCCCCCAACCCCCGGGGGGGCTGGGCACTTTCCCCCAGAAAATCAGTAGGCCCTAAAAAAGGACATCCGCATTCCCCTGTTTTTTCCCCCGGCCCTATTTTTAAACGAAAAATTGGAAGTTTTTGCGGGCAAAAAACCCCGGGTCACTCGGGCATTATTACCCTTCCTCTCCTCATCCATTTCGAGGGGCTTGATCCGAAAAAGTCTAAAACATTTTTCCCCCTTTTAAAAAAAAATTAATATCTCGGAGAGTCCACGCCCACTTTTTTGTAACCCTTTCCCTTTCTTGACAATAGAATAATTTAAAGGGTTCCCGCAGGGGACGCTTGGACTCAGGTATAGGGGAAGGGTGTTCTTCCCCAATTTTTTTCCGGGGGACATCACGGCCCCAGCCCCACCTCTGATCGTCGGTTTGCACGACAAAACCCCTTTAGAAAAATTGGGGGGCCACCAAACTGGTGTCCACACAGGGCCTTTTTGGGAGCTCCTGAAAACTCCCCTCGTTTTGGGGGAAAAATTTTAACTGTGGTACCCTTGGTCCCCTTTGGTAAGGTTTTTTAAGGGTACTCCCCATCCGGGCAACCGGGGGATAAACCCCCGGTAATCCCCCCCTATCCCCAGAAACCCCTTTGGGACCTGTTTCTTGGTAAGGGGTCGGGGCCACCCCGGGAAATCGCCTCTATTTTATTTAATGGGTTTTTTTCGCCTCTCCCTACGATATCCCAAAAGGTCCCGGGCTCCTCCAACCCATGGCGCATTTTCTTGGGTTTATTGTAAAGCCGGCGCTTCTTAAGGCCTCCAAAACCAATTTGAAATTTAGGGAGGTGGTTTTCCCCAGTCCCCGACGTAGTTGACTTTTGTCACCCAAAGAAAAGCGGCAGAATCCCTTCCTATGGGGATGTAAAAATTGGGGTCCGGGCCCCTTTGGGAATGTAACTGGGGCCCCCTTCCAGTCCAAATGGCATTCGGACGTACTGAAACGACCCCTCGGGTGGGGAAAAAAAGGGGCTGTTTTTCTTTTAGCCGCTTTTGCCCAAAGGGATCTCCCAGTACCCCTTGGTCAATCTAAGGTAGTAAATGAATCGAGCGGGGGCCCTAATCTTTCAAATGAGTTCGTTACCATGGGCCATGGGAAAAGCATCTACCTTAGAAAACCTGTTCGTTTTGCGTTAGTCGTTACGGGGAAAAAGGGCCACTGGGTTTTTGGTTTGGGAACTGGGGACTAGGGGGCGGGCCCAACCCGTTTTTGGTTTTTTCAAGGGCCCCTAGTTCCATCATCCTATGGACCTCCTGTGCAATTACCTCCGGGGGGCCTCGGGAATTTATAAGGTTTTTTTGAAAACCCCTTTATTGCGGCTCCATAAGGTTTCATGTTTAATAACTTTGGTTACCCCGGGGGCCTCCATAAAACGGCCCCTATTTGTTGTAGGATTTCCCTTTTCCCATTGTTGTTTTGGGGGAGGGGGAAAATTGTTTCTGCAAGGGTTCACCACTTTTACTCCTGATTCGGACTGGGACATTAGACAAGGGGCCCCCGGGGAAACCCTTTTCCCCTTTTCCAGGGCTTTAATCAAATTAACATGATGATCTGGAAGGGCTTCCTCTTACCCGGCTGGTGGGACCTTGTAGTTTATTCTCCCACTCTTTCAACAATCTCATACGGCCCCTGCCCCCTTGGTAGGATTTGCTCTAAAACAGTTGGTACGAGCCCCATTTACCC
Source organism: Phyllomedusa bahiana (assembly GCA_025379985.1). Taxonomy (NCBI): domain Eukaryota; kingdom Metazoa; phylum Chordata; class Amphibia; order Anura; family Hylidae; genus Phyllomedusa; species Phyllomedusa bahiana. The sequence continues at coordinate 23,268 of JAODAL010035668.1, forward strand.
TGCCCCCCCCGGGGGGACAAAATTTGTGTAACACGGGCTTTCCCTGTTATAGACCCGGCCTGGGCTTCCTAGTTGTAGAAGGTGTTCCTTAAAAAAAGGGCATTACCCGGGTGACTCTTTTTTCCTTGCCCCCCGGGTGCCCCCCCCCGGTTCCTGTCGATCCCCCTTTTTTTAAAAGGGGGGTGCCCCTCGTTCTCCCAAGTTTCTTTGCCACGTTAAAAACCCCTTGGGTGTCGGCCATATTAAAAAAAAAGGGGGAAAAAATCATGTAGAGGCCTGGGGAAACCTTCTTATGGAAAACAGAAGGTATGGTAACAGGAAAAAAATTTTCCCCCCAATCGCCCCCACCCTTTTCAACCACTTTCTTTTAAACTGGGTTTCAAGGGGCTTATTGAACCTTTCCAAAGGGGCCCCTTGTTTGTGGGGGGTACACTGAGGTGAGTAAAAATGCGTCACCTTTAGCACCCTTTCATAAGTCCCTCAAACAACCCTTTTAAATAAAAGGTTTCCCCTTTATATGTTTAAAGGGTCTCTTTGGGAAACCCTGTTCAGGGAAGATGTGAAAATAAATTCTTGGGAAAATTTTTAGATGGGCATATTCCTCAAGGGCACAGCCTTTTGGGGACCCGGTCGCATTGTCTAAGACACTAAGAATTTTTTGGTGTCCCCGGGCAGTTTTCACCCAAACGGGCCCCCTAATCCCATGGCCACTCTTCAAAGGGCCCCTCGATAATGGGCTGGGTGGTACTAGGGGATGCGGGGGGGGCTTCGGGGGGGGTGATTGACATACAGGACATTTACTGGCAAAAAAAAAAACTCAGTAACGCCGGGCCCAAAAAAACCCCCGCAGGATCCTCTTTCCCGGGTCTTATTGTCCCCCGTTTTCCCCCCAAAACATGAGGTGTGCCGTTAGGCCATGCGCCGTGGGCCTGGGGCACCAAGAGTGTTCATCACCTGTCTCTCACCTTGGTTACCCGTTTTTGTAGGGGCTTTTTCAAAAGCGAAGTGGGGGGTTAAACCCTGCCTTATCAGCCCCGGGTCCTGGGGAAACCCATTGAGGACTACCAACCCCCCCCAACGGCCCCCCTTTTTTAAGTTTTGGTCTTGGAGTTTTTGGCCCTCCCAAAAATTTCCCCGGGACAATTTCCCGGGGGGGGCCCTTTTCCTTGATCCTCCTCCCCATTGTCCCCCGCTAGGACCCCCCAGGAGAAAATTTCCGGGGGTTTCCTCAGGGGGTTGCACCCCTCTGGACTGCCCTTGTCTTGGGGGGCCTTTGGGACCCCAAATCAAACCCCACAAAGGGCCCAGAACATTTGGGAAATACGGGCCAATGATTTAAATTGTGCATAAGTTTTAAAAAACCCCCCAAGGGTTGTTTGAGCTCCCAAGTCAGTTTTTCCCGGAAACCCCTCGGGCCCCCCCTTGGGGGGGGTACCCCCCCTTTTAAACCCTGTGCCCCACCCTGTAACCCCCAAAAGTTTTTCCCCGGGGATCACCCCATTTTTGGGGAGAGCAGCCGACAGAAGAGTTTAAACCCAAAATTTCCCCCGAGTCCAAAAAGTTCCGTCCCCAAAAGTCCCCCTTGACCTTCACAGTGCAGATCTGGGGGCCCTCTCCCGGGAAGGGCAGAGCATGGGACACAGAAAGGGCAAACATGGGCAAAAGTCGGCCCACGAACCCCTCCATTGGCTCCGTGGTTTTAAAGGGGCACGGGCTACTACATGGCCTGGGGCATGACACCCCAGCAGACAGGTTCCCCTGAGTGGCCCCTTGCTATGGGCTCCCGGGCCGCCTCGGGTTTTTAGGGACCTTTGGGGAAATCTGGGGCCCGACTTTGAAACCCCCTAATGCCGGGGGGTATCCCCCACGGGATTTTAGGTTCCTGGACCCCAAAAGGGGCTGCTCCATGGGTAAAATCTTTCTACCAAAACCCCCCCTTTTTACCCACCTGATTGGGGGTCTCCTGAGAAAACCCGCACTGCACAGGGTTTTAGGTTTGAGAGCGTTTGGAAACCCGGTCCCTGAATACACGCTTTAACCAATTTTGGGGGGGGGGAAGAAAATTATTGGGGGTTGCCATTTTTTGGACCAGGGCAGGAATCAAACAAACCCGCGAAACCCCGGGGGCTTGTCTGTTTTATAGCCCGAAATTCAGCCTCTGCGCCCGGACCGCCAAAAGTTTAAGCCGAGCCGGGCCAAGATCTCAGCTTTGGCTTCCCATTAATCCTTGGGGATCTTTCAGGGGGGGGGAGGGTCAAAATTTCGCCTTTTTTGGGGGTCCCCCGTCAGATATGGGGCCAAACCCCCTCGGCCACTGCTCCCGGGGAAAACTTCTCACGGTCCGGACATGTTCAAAAACAGCCAAGAAGGCCTCCAAAGTCGTCCCCTGGGTCATTTTCTGCAGCGCCTCTTTCCCGGGAAAGTTGGCTTTGGGGTCCCTCCTCTGGGATGGTTTAAAAGGCGCACTTTTTCCTCTCACTGCCCTTTGGGCAGATTTCCATCTTTTGCTAAGCGGCGGTTTTTTTTCTGCTGGGCTTGCTGTTGTTGTGCTGAGGGTTTCTGATGCTGCAGGTTGCCTGACCAGGTGTTTAATCACCTCCTCCCTTTTGGGGTGCTGTAAACTGTTTCCCCGTGCTGCCACCTTAACCTAGGCATATATGGGGATCTTTTGGCCCCCCTTTACATGCCTCCACCCTTGTAGGGGTGTAAACTCAAAGGTAGCCCCAGGGTAAGCAGCCCGGGGAGGGAATTGTTTAGGGATAAACCGGGGGTTTATTTTTTTCCACACAGTATTAACGATGGAAAGTCTTTTTACAGGGGGGAAATTTAAACAAATTTAGCAGCTGAAATTCAGGGTTTTTAAAACCCGTGCATATAAGTTTCCCCCGCCCGTGCTTGGCGGTCTCACCCAAATTTGATGCTTGGGAGTGGATCCAATGTCCTTGGAATTGCAGAGCCCAATGAACACCTCCGCCAGGGGCTCTTTCCTTTCCCGGGCCCGATCACACCCCGTCTTGGAACCACCCCTGTCTCTCAGTAGCTCGGCTCTTTCAGGCCTGGTAAACCCCGGGGCCTGGGGGTTTGGGAAAGGCGTCCCCCCCATTTTCTTCGGTCATTCCCGTAAAAGCTGGGGGAAACCCGGGCCCGCCGCCCTTGGGGGAGCTGTTAAAACTTTAACAAATTTGGTGTCAGGGAACCTAGTGTTACTGGGGCACCAAAAGCCCTTTTGGCTTTAATTCACCCGATGCCAGGGAAAATCGGCGAACCCTAACCCTCCCCCCCCTCCACGATGGAAACCCTTTTGCCCCCCTTACAAACCCCCTTTTTACAATTCAGGAATTTTTTTACCAGTATTTTGTTCTTTAAAGGTTTTTTTTGTAGTTTAATTCTAGGAAAACACATTTTTAAAATAGGGGTGGAATCCCACCGTCTTTGTTTCTTTTTTTTAATTGTATTAAATGGGTTTTTTCAATACAGGGATTGTTGCTATGTTAAAAAATCTTGCCCAAAAAAAAAATCATTTTGCCTTTTGTGTCCCTTAACAGTGTCCTACCTATTCCCGTTTCTGACAGCACCAAACAACCCCTTTAGCCCCCTCTTGACAAATTTTGAAAAAAAAATTTTTGTTAGAAAAAAAACGTTTGTTTTTAATGCACCTGTAGTATAAACTGCATTTCAAAGCAAAAATTTCCCCCAAAAAATTTAAAACATGGGCCCTTTTTAGCCACTTTGGACAATTTGAAGAACAAAAAGTCTGTTAGAAAAACAACATTTTTTTTATAATAGGAAATTGTAGTATAGCTGCATTTCAAAGCAAAATGGGCCCCCAAAAAAATTTTTAAAACATGACCCTTGAGCCACTTTGGACAATTGTGAAGAAACAAATGTCTGTTAGAAAAAACATTTTTTTATAATAGGGGCCTGTTTGTATTGCTGCATTTTATAAACAGATGGGCACAAAAAAATTATAAAAATGACTTCTCAGCCCCTGGGAAAAATTGTGAGGGGGAAATGCCACTTAAAAAACAACATTTCTGTTCCAAAGGACCATGATTTTTGCTGTATCTACAGCTACATGACCCCCAAAAATTATTTAAAAATTTTACTTTTCAGCCACTTTTAAAAAAATTTTTTGAGGGGGAAATGCCACTTAAAAGCCCTTTTTGTTCCCAAAAGGGCCCTTTTTTTATAGCGGTATCTCACAGAAAAAATGCCCCAAAAACCCTTGACAAAGCGAAAAATTCTAAAAATAAAATGAGTAAATGGAAAACGGTGTTGTCATGAAAACCCTTTCTGTCTTTTACGTCTCCTCACAGCAAAACCCGCAAAAAAAACTGGTTTTGGGAAAAGGGGAATAAAATTGCAGTAAGAAATGATCATTTTAAAAAAAAATTTTTTAAGGGACCATTTCTGTTTGAAGAGGAATGTGAAGTAGACCGGCAATTAATCGTTTGACCGGGGGTTTGGGGCCCAACTCATCGAGATCCATGCCGATTCACTTGATGAAAGTCAAACTTCCACATTATCTGTGGAAACCCGGATGCGTTTGCTGTAATGACTCCTCCAGCTGTGCTGAGGTCGCTCAGATATCCGGGCTGCGGGGAGGAAAAACCCCTCTATGGCGGGCGAGCCACTCGGGCCATTACCCTTTTTTGGATCCCCGAAGTTATTGGGCAGAACACATACAAAACATGGTGTTGAGAGCAGATAGTGTGCCCCATATTTTAAAGGGGTTTTTGTGTGTTGGATTGTGCCCTGCATTGCTTGTTTTGGTGGGTGGTAAAAAAAGTTTGCCAGAGGTCACCCTTTGGGCTTCTGCCACCTTCCCGCTGCTGCTGCTCCCCTACGGCTACTTGGACTCTATGCTGCCCGTCGTGATGTTTTTCCCACCGTGACATTTGGGGAAAACGTAAAGCAACGAAACAGATTCTCCAGTTGATAATCAGCAGGCCTCCATTTCCTGCATTTTACTCTCTATTTGGGTGGGTGGAAGGAAAGTGGATTTTTTTTTGTACCGGGATCCAGGGGGGTGGCCCCCCAGTAACTTTTTGTTCTTTTTGGGGCCTTAATGCGAGGATCATTTGGAGGAAATGGAGCATCCAAGCACTATGTGAGAGATGGACCCTTGTTTTCCTACCTTGGGCGGGGGGCAAAAGGAAACTGATCCCCCACTTCCTCCCGCCTCAAATTCGCTCCAACCTCTTTCCAAGGCAGGAACGCGGTAAGTCGGTGTCTAGGAATACCCCTCCTCCTCCTCCCCCGCGCCTCGGCACGCTTCAACACAGCCCTGACTTCCCTGAGAGATGCCCCCGAGAGCTGATGCGCCCCCTTGAAATACTCTGGCCCCCGAACCATGCCTAATGAAGACCGATGAATTGCAAAAAACCTGTCGGGCCTTGTGGATTTGACGGGGGAAAAGGCCCCGTGCCCGCTCTGTGCCCGTTTCCCCCTCCGTCCTGGCGGGAACTGTTGTTCGAGTGCCAACGATCGTTCCAGAATAAATCCCCACAATGCTCATGCTGACGGGGCATTGTCCCCCACTGACCTTTTTGGGTGGTTTCTTCAAAAACTGGCAAGGAGGGTGCAGAGCTCTTTCACCTGCCCCATCTCGGTGGTAAAATCCCCCGGCCCGCACCGTGTTGTCAGGCCATGTTTCACTTCGTACTGGTAATGGCATTGCGGCTGCCAAATCGCTGGAGATGTGGAGGGGGAATTCCAGCTGTTGAAAACGCAAAAATGAGACGGTTCGGGGGGGCCGAGCTGACCTGCCAACGCAGCCGGCGGGACAAAGCAGGGTTTGCAACGGGGGAAGTGCGAACTTAGACTTCGGCCTTCCTAGCAGGCATCCGACCGGGTAGCTCTTTAAAATTTCTGGGGGGAAAAAGGTTCATGACAGGCCCCCACAAGGGGTGCTAGCCTCCCGACTTAAGGGGGCCAGCAGATTTCCCCCGTTATGCACACCCCCTTGCCTGGCCAAGGTTCGGGCCCCCCACCCGCGCTGGGTCCGTTGGGGAAAAGGGGTCCACAGCTCCTGCCCTGTGTGTGGACGGTCCCCCAAAGCAATTAATTTCAACACGGCCTGGTTTCTCTGGGCACGTGATGCCACCAGAGGACCTTGGGGAAAAGAACCCTGCACCACCCTGGGGTTTTGAAGAGGGCGCGAGCTAAAGGCCCCCGTCCCCCCCGGGGAACATCCACCCAGCTCCCCCGTGAGCTGTCAAGGATATGGGCCCCCTTGGCGTGCTTACTAGTCCATGTGTCGTGGTCAGAGGGACTTTTCGGGCCACAGTGCGACAACCGCTTTAAATTTTAGATGACGGGTGGTAGGAGGGACGGCTTTTTTGGCAAAGAAATGCCTTCGGATTGGTATTTGGGGGCAGGAAAAGGGCCATACGTGGGGGAAACCCCTCTGTGTCCCCCCAGACGGAAAGGCAACATTTTCCAAGGCCAAAAAACCCGGCAAAAGCTGCATTCAGGTTTTGGCTTTGGGATGGTTTGGGTTTAAAATGTTTTTTTGCTCCCAAACCTGGAAAACAGAAGGCTGGCTGCTAACTGGTATGTACGGGTGAGGTGTAAACTGGTGGAAGGAAAGGGGTAGGATGGGGTTTTGGTGGTGCTGGTGGTACTCGGGCGACGGTGGAGGCTAAGCGGAGGTGATCCTGATCATGACTCTGGAGACTGGGAGCTGAGGAACGCTTGGTGGGGGCGGAGGAGGAGGGGCGGAGACAAGGGTGTGAACTGGTTGGAGGCCCGGCGTCGGCTGGCCTTTTTTTTTGGCCAAAGGTTGCCTCATTTCAACTCATGCATTCGCGCATGGACTAGACATGTTGGGGGTGGGTTTAAACCCCCCTAAGGTTTTTGCCTCTACTTAGCGTTTTCGGCTAGGCGGCATTGACATCGCTGGGTGAATCAGAGGCTTTCTAAAGAAGGCCCCGGCTTGAGAGGGCCTGGACCTTTTTTACGGGGATAAGGGGGAGCGGGTTTGACTGACCGTGGCTGGCGGAATCATATCAGGGATTCTGCGCCGCCCCGTCCCTTTTTTAGGGGGAAAACCCCTCGAATACCCCATCGTCTTTCCCCCTCGTCCAGTGATGAAGCGTGCAAGCAATTCGCTGAAAGACCAGTTTGGGTCCGCAATGTCGTCACTCATCATCAACACAGGTGACTTGTGTCCTGACATTCCATCCGGAGCTGGGGCTACAAACAAGAGGGGGCCCAAGGCGTTGCCGACCCCCTGGTTTTTGCCGATTGACCCGGGTTCCCTTTTCCTCCCTGATGGCATCAGTAATGGGCGTCGAGCAGGAAAGTATCCCCTTTGGCCTCTTGATTTTTAACATGTTCTGCCCCAACCGCATTTTGCTTCAAAGAGGGGCTTCAGAAAAAAGGATTATCCCCCAGTGGGGGTACACGGTTGCATTTGGGCTGCTTCATGTTGGATGGGTGCTGGGGATCGATGACGACATTTTGGGCCCTGACTGGGGGACGAGGAGGTAAGACGCTGGTGCAGGTTGCATTAACCCCTGAAAGGGCAATTGGCGACGCTGTTCGTTCGAGTTCACAGGGGCCCCGACACGCGATGACAGGCCTGAAGGGCCTGGAACTGACGATCCCTGGCATGGTTTGTCGCCAGCATGGGGAAAAAAACACCTTCTCTCGTACCTCTACCCCATGTCCTACCCCCTCTTTGCTCGCTTACCACCGAATTTCGCTCCAGTTTAGAAATATAAAAATTTTAGAAGGTATGGAAAAGTTTTGGAAAGTCTCTTATTAAAAGAAGGCAAATCACAGTATTCTCAAATCCCCCAAATCAAAACAAAAAATTGCTGGATTCAAATAACTGCAAGTAGATTACACAAAGCTGGCCTGCGCCAAAATGAAAAAAAACTATCTGAAATGTATTCGATAATAAAAGGGATTTTTTTGGACTACAATTTACCTTGGTGACTATAAAAAATTTTTGGGATTCAATTTAAGTGCAAGCTGCCTCAATGAACAAAGCGTAGTGGCCAAGTCAAAAAACACGTATCTGTTATGATTGTATAATACAGATATTTTTGGCACCTTTCAATTCACCTGTGGGGACTATAAAAATTGTGGGTTTAAATTTAAGTGCAAGCTGCCTCAATGAACAAAGCTGTAGTGCGGCAAAGTCAAAAACACGTATCTGTTATGTATTCGTATAATACAAGATATTTTTGGCACCTTTCAATTCACCTGTGGTGACTATAAAATTGCTGTATTCAAATTTAAGTGCAAGCTGCCTCAATGAACAAAGCTGTAGTGCGCCAAAGTAAAAAAAACACGTATCTGTTATGTATTTGTATAATACAAGATATTTTTGGCACCTTTCAATTCACCTGTGGTGACTATAAAATTGCTGGATTCAGATTTAAGTGCAACCTGCCTCAAGGAACAAAGCTGTAGTGAGTCGAAGTAAAAAAAGACGTATCTGTGATGTATTCGTATAATACAAGATATTTTGCCACCTTTCAATTCACCTGTGGTGACTATAAAATTGCTATATTCAAATTTAAGTGCAAGCTGCCTCAATGAACAAAGCTGTAGTGCGCCAAAGTCAAAAAAACACGTGTCTGTTATGTATTCGTATAATACAAGATATTTTTGGCACCTTTCAATTCACCTGTGGTGGCTATAAAATTGCTGGATTCAAATTTAAGTGCAAGGTGGATATATCAACAAAGGTGGAATGGGCAAAATTGAAAATGAACACCTTTCTGAAATGTATACTGATAATAAAAGTTGAGTTTTGAACCTAACAAAGAGACCTGCAGTTACTAGAAAAGATGTGTATCCTAATATAAGTTCAGGCTGCCCAATATCCAGGAAATATTTCAATAGAAAACTGTTAATAATAAAGCTATTGCAGTGCAATGTCTACACTAAGTCTTGGTGAACTTATCCAGTATTCTTTATAGAGAGTGTCTGTGTTTATTTTTCTCTCTGAATAATGGAGGTCGGTTGACCCAGTGAGAGGCCTGATTGGCTCGATTGAGAGGTAAAGATAGCATAGGACTGCCCGATTTTGAGATCACGTTGAAAGTCGTGGGCAGCTTAAACATCTTTTGATCAAAATATGTGAACCGAGAGTCTCAAAGTTTTTTCATGTATGATAGATAGCATAAATGCTTCTTTAGGGATTTCCATGTAGTGTATTGCCCTTTTTGCAGTAATGTGCCGCTGGCGGCGGTCTGTGTGTGTACATGTATAATTACATGTGTGCCGCAGCCCTGCCAGTGGCACCCAGGTTTGCATACGTTTTTTTCAGAAATGTTTTTGTGTGCAGAAACATACGTTATACTTGGTGTACATTGATTTTAACCTATATGGGAAGGAAGGGGTGCTTCCATTTTGGGTTTCTGTCCCCGCCCACTCTCACAGGCTGTCATAAGAAGGGCAGCTTGCAGGTTGGGTGTTTTTTATTTTTTCTCTCTGAATAATGGAGGTCGGTTGACCCAGTGAGAGGCCTGATTGGCTCGATTGAGAGGTAAAGATAGCATAGGACTGCCCGATTTTGAGATCACGTTGAAAGTCGTGGGCAGCTTAAACATCAAAGTTTTTTCATCTTAATAGATGATGCACAGATTTTAACCTAAATTATCGCATGATCTAAAAATTTCGATCAACATAAAAACTGTGCCGATTTCAACTTTGTCGATAATAATCGCTCAACACTAATGGTAATTCCAGCTTCTTCTCACCTGTATAGGTATAAAAATTAACCCGAAAATCTTCTCCAATTGACTTTAATGGGGTTCAAGTTTGAGTTCAAGTCGAACCTCGAACCGAATACACAAAAGTTCGAGGTTCGACTTGAACTCGAACATTTTACTGTTCTCTCATCACTAGTTATCATTTTATTGCATGAAATAAGTATTTGAAACAATAGAAAAACAGAATTTAATATTTGGTACAGAAACCTTTGTTTGCAATTACAGAGGTCAGAAGTTTGCTGTAGTTCTGGACCAGATCTGCACACACTGCAGCAGGGATTTTGGCCCACTGTTCCATATAGATCGTCTCCAGATTTTTCAGGTTTCGGGGCTGTCACTGGGCCCCTCCAGGACATTGAAATGTGTCTTACTGAGCCACTCCTTAGTTGCCCTGGCTGTGTGTTTGATGTCATTGTCCTGCTGGAAGATGCAACCCATCATCAAGGTTTTACTGAGGGAACGAGGTTGTTGACCAAAATCTCGCAATACTTGGCCCCATCCATCCTCCCATCAATATGGTGCAGTCGTCTTGTCCCATTCACAGAAAAGCACTGTCAAAGTATGATGTTTCCAACCCCATGCTTCACAGCTGGAATGGTGTTCTTGGGGTTGTACTCATCCTTCTTCTTCCTCCAAACATGGCGGTTGGAGGTGATACCAAAAAGTTGTATTTTGGTCTCATCTGACCACATGACCTTCTCCAATTCCTCATCTGGATCACCAAACGGGCCAGGACATGTGCTGGTGTGAGCAGGGGGACCTTGCTTATTCTGCAGGATTTTGATCCCTGACACTGTAGTGTGTTGCTAATGGTAGTCTGTGAGGCTGTGGTCTATTCAGGTCCTTCCATGTAGTTCTGGGCTGATTCCTGAACTTTCTCATAATCATCCTTACCCCACGAGTGAGGAAGATTGACAGTTATCTGTGTTTCTTCCATTTCCTAATAATTGCACCAACAGTTGTTGTCTTCTCATCAAGTCTCTTGCATGTTGTCCTTTAGCCCATCCCAGACTTGTGCGGGTCTACAATTTAGTCCCTGGTGTCCTTAGGCAGCTCTGTGATTTTGGCCATGGTGGAGAGGTTGGAGTGTGATCGATGGAGTGTGTGGACAGGTGTCTTTTATACAGGTAATGAGTTCAAACAGGTGCAATGAATAAAGGTAATGAGTGCAGAGTAGAAGGGCTTCTAACATGTCTGTAAGAGCCAGAATTCTTGCTGGTTGGTTGGTGATCAAATACTTCATGCAATAAAATGCAAATTAATTACTTAAAAATCATACAAGTCTGTCCCTCACGGTTGAAGTGATCCAATAATTAAAATTATAAACCTCTCCATTCTTTGTCGGTGGGAAAATGTGCAAAATCGCCAGTGTATCAAATACTTATTTTCCCCACTGTAGATTAAAACCAATTCATATAGTTTTGTATATGCTTTGCTTCACCAGTCAGACCAAGAAAGTGGGTTTTCTTTGTTGGATTTTTTTAGGTAAAGCAGTAACACTTTTTGTTTTAGCCTTTTCTTCCATGACACATAAAGGTTTATTTTTATGAAATTTTTACATTACATTTTTTCATATATAATATGAAAAATAGTTAAAAATAAGTCTGTTTTTCCCAGTTTGTTAGCAAAAAGTGACAATGAAATACATTTCTTAATTGTGTCCCTTTTCCATTATGAATGTTTATTTCATAGTGGTCACATGTAGCAGTTTAACCATGAAGGCACTTCATGCCTGGTTTGTCCTGCTTTAGCTTTCAGTGTGTTCAAAAGGGCGCATGTATGATTTGCTTGAACTGCGCATCATGTGACCCAGCAGGCTTGACATCACCTTGCCTTTCTCCACAGTATGCTCACACTAGTCAAAGAAGGGGGAAAATCTCTCCTTAGCGAGAGCCACCAACAAATTGGTTGGTGTGAGGATTTACGCCCCTTTCAGACCTCAATGACTGTTTTGCATACAGCAAAGGCTTATGGGAAAAGAGCTAGCGAGCTCCACAGCACACTCTATTGGATGTAGCTATCCTCAGCTCACATGTAGCTCGCAGGAGCCTAGCAATGTGAAAGGGACTTGAGCCAAACCAGTCCATCTGCAGACAGCTGTTTCAGGGGATTTTACTCTACTCAAACAAAGGTCTGTTTATGTAAAGAGCTGTGAGTAGCTACAATGTAGCTGAGGGGTTAGAACTGCAAATCCCTACAGGAACCAAACATGGGGATTTCTATTTCTTAATGCATATATCTGATTGAGATTTCTTCTTTCCTTATTTGCACTGTTTGACTAATTGCTAAGGACTACAGCGGACAGGAGTAGAATGACGACAAGTGGGGTGAACGCTCACTCTGCAGTGAGTGTGTGTGCTTACTAGGCAGTAAATAGACTGACAGTAGCTGCTGGAGAGGAGAGGTGTTGTCTGAGCGACGCTAATTTTACATGTTTTTTCGCCGCGTAGTGTCCACACCTGCAAAGAACTGACATGCCAATTCTGTGAGGCATTTCAATACTTCCGTACAGAAAAAACAGAACCACAGAAAAATGGGACATAAATGACCAAAAACCTACAAAGCCACACTTACAGCTCAATGGCTGGTGGATACACTGAATCCCATCAGCAGGCATCTCTGGACCTTGTGCTGCATGGGAAAAGATAACATGTGCCGTTAATTAATGAGCAAATGCTCTAGGTACTAGTTCACACCAGCATGCAAAAAGCCACAGTATAACACATTGGGAGACTGCAAAAATGCAACAATACCGATGAAAATTGCATATAGATAAAGCGATACAAGGGTAACGCCACTTATACAGTTACACCATTCTGGGTTTCAGCTTATATCACCCACAAAAAAATGGGCAAGCTGCCCAGGTGCACTGCACAAAGTACCCTAAGCTCCCCAGTATTTTAGGGCAAAAAGATAACATACTGGAAAAATATCAAAATATGAAGTATTAGTTGATACAGTAGCTACAGTACGCAAGCTCGCAAGCCAACGGCAAAGCTCCTCATTTCTTGTGAGTTCCTACAGTATCAAAAAACAAAACCACAGAAAAAATGGGACATAAATTACCAAAAAACTACAAAGCCACACTTAGGCCTCGTTCACATGGCTTATTTGGGCACTGATTTCAGCCGTACTGCGTGCCGTATTTGCGCTCCAATATGGCTGAATCCGTCCCAGTCTTTATGGTAATCCCCAGTTCTCATAGAGAACTATGGATTCCGTCTCCTCTCCCTGCTCGGCGAATCCGCCGTGGGGGGAGAAAGTGACATGCACATAATTTATGACGTGTACGCGCCGTGAATAATGAATGTCTATGGGGCCGGCGAGCTGCCGGCCCCCCGTCCCCGCTGCACGGCTGCCGGCATAATTGCGGGGCGAAATCCGTCCCCGCAATTATGTCGGCAATAAGCCGTGTGAACATCGCCTTACAGCTCAATGGCTGGTGGATGTGTTATGCTGTGGCTTTTTGCATGCTGGTCTGAACTAGTACCTCGAGCATGTGCTCATTAATTAACGGCACCGGTTATCTTTTCCCATGCAGCACAAGGACCAGAGACGCCTGCTGATGGGATTCAGTGTATCCACTTCCGTATAGAAGCAGGAAAGTCCGACTTGGGCCGTCTGTGTTGTTTCCTTGTTCAAATTCCACGCTTATCAGTGCGCATTAGTGACAGTGTCCGCGCCAAAAACAGTTCATGTAAATGCTCCCTTAAATTGGTGTTTTTGATAACTTTGAGATTATAACAAAAATATACCGCTGTCATAAACTTCTTTAGAGCAGGTGCTTATTGAGTTTGTTTTTGAGATATTCATTAACAATTTTTTAATCCTAGATCTGTATGGAAAGAGCCTCTGGTGAATGAGGAGCTTCCAAGCCGTATTTTGTCAGGTTCAATTATGGTCAAGCCACATGTGACGAGGTTCACGGAGACATCGGCCCATTTTGCGGATGGCTCTGTTGTGGACAATCTTGATGTCGTCCTTCTTGCCACAGGTTATGACTACAGTTTCCCTTTCCTGGATGAATCTATTGTTAAAAAAGATGAAGACAAAGGATCTTTCTATAAAAAGATAATCCCCTTGGGGATCGAAAAGCCCACCATAGCTTTCATTGCATTTGTCCTTCCGATTGGGCCAACCATGGTGGTTGCTGAACTTCAGTCTCGATGGGCCACCAGGCTTTTCAAGGGTAAGGAAACCATTTAACCCCTTAAGCTAAACACCTGAAAAGTACCCAATAAGCAGCACATCTTTTTAGTTTTTGCCTCCTTGCGTTTCAACAGTCGTAACTTTTTATCATTTTTCAATGACGCAGTTGTGTGAGGCCTCACTGTATTCGGGACAAGCCTTACTTTTTGGAATAGTTTAAGTTCACATATAAATTATTGCAGATTTTTAAAAAATAAATACATTTTTTTTTTACACCATTCACATTTCACACCTAATAACTTTTTTAGATTAATTCTGTGAGGTATTATGGTCATGTGGATATCGGATATGTGTAGGTTTTTTTGTGTGTAATGTATGTACAATTATTTTTTATTAAATATTTATTTTTATTTTATTATTTTATTTATTTTTTTCTGAAGATTTTTTATGTTTTTTTTTTCCTTTTTTTTAAATCCCATGAAAGGATTTAATTACATTTAGTAATGTATTAGCATATTCATATATGCTAATACATTATAATCTGTATCAGGTAGATACAATCAGCAGCCAAGGCAGCTCACAGTCTGCCCTGATCACTGGCTTGTTACACAGACAGTCCTGGGGCTACTCTAGGTCCCCATGGCTGACTGTGCAGCTATTCCTCGGGCTCTGTTGGGTCACCGGAGTCCCGATCACCCAACAGAGCAGGGGAAAGCCCTTTGTTTTATGCTGCAGTCAGTAACCGCGGCAATCAATGGGTTAAGCCGCGGGTAAGTGTAGATTTCCCCCGCTCCCCGGTCAAAAGACGTCACTGCAGACGAACGACTCCAAAAGATGGTGGGCGGTTATTAAGGGGTTAACCATAAATAAGTAACTGCTACTATAAATGAAGAAAGTCATTATTGGAATGAACCAATTTCATACAGATGTAGCAGAACTAAACCGAACAGATATTGATATCACGGCCAAGCTGTACTCTGCTACATCGGTAGTTCATGCTATTTAAGATGAAAAAGACACAGGTCCATCAAGTTCATCCTTTTTTGTCAAAACTTGCTTATTAGGTCCGCTTCCAGCCTGCATTGCATTTTGTCTGTTTAACGACCAGATAAAGCTAATTATTAGGGATGAGCAAATCGAATCTGACGAAATTCGTTTCAAATTTCAGGAAAAATTTGATTCTGGAATGTCCTGGCAATTCGTAGCAACGAATCGTCTTTTTTTCTAAAATGGCCGTGAGCACATGGCGTGATATGTGGCAAAGAACTATGGGAGACAGAAAGGTACGCCCTCAATGCCGTAACATGCAGACATGCAGCCAATCAGCAGCCTGCCAGCTTATGTGATGTCACAGTCCTATAAATACAGCAACTATTTTACATTCTGTTACTTGACCCTGAGTCTCTTAGGGTATATGCAACCTAAGTCTGCAGTCATTGATGAGCAGCTTTCTTCACCTGCCTAGTAAGGAAGGTATTCACCAGCAACAGTAGGACCTGGAGCAGTCCCTGAACCAGCACGTGGTGGCCTACTTGGACAGCACCCTGCCCTCCCACATTGAAGATCCGCTGGACTACTGGGCATCCAAACTGGATTTGTGGCTGCAAACTTCTCCAAGTTTGCAGTGGAGAAGCTGTCCTGCCCGGCCAGTAGTGTGGCATCAGAGTTGGTGTTCAGTGTGGCGGAGGCCATCGTTACCCCAAGGAGAACCCGCTTGTCCACCCGAAATGTGGAGAGACTCACCTTTGTCAAGATGAATCAGGGGTTGATCAGCCAGGATTTCCACACACCAATGCCTGATGCATCAGATTAGCTCAGCCATGACGCCTCACCAAAACTTTGACAAATGAGTCTGGGTTCTTATGGTTACCTGCCTCAGCTACTATTCTGATGCTGTCACCCGCCTGATGCCACACATCTGCTGCCAACTGCTCCTTCTACCACCCACCATCTTTACCAGGGACTAATATTGCCACCCATCTCCCCACTCTTCACTGGGCCATTATGTAGCCTTCTGATGCTGTTGCCACCTCACCACTCAGGTCTCCTCATGCTGCTGCTGCTGTCACCTCCAGGCTACTTCATCATGTTACTCTCTGGCTTGATGCTGATTCTGCTGCCGTCTCCTCGTTGTGTCACCTAACTACTGCCACTCATCGGCCTTTTTTATGCGCTTTTGGTACTTTTTTGGCAGAAATGCACAGCAATTAATATGGGAGAAGTTGTACTTTTTTGTGGGGCGTACTTTAAGTTTGCAAATAAATTACTGTAGAATTTTTTTTAATTGTTTTTGCAGCGTCAACATAAAAAAGTGTTTTTCTGCATTTGTTCTTTTACACAATTCACATTTCACACTAAATTACGTCTTAGATTAATTCTATAGGTTATTATGGTCATGTATATACTTAATATGTGTACGTTTTTTGTTTGTTTATTGTATAATATTTGCATAATAATTTTCTTTCATTTTTTTCTACACTTATTTTTTATCCTCATTTAGGGATAACTATTTAACCCCTTTTTTTACCCTTGTTAGTGTATCAACAGTCTCCTGTGCACTAATACATTCCATTATGTGTCAGTATGACACAGGCTGCAGTCAGGGCAACACACAGTGCCACATGTATGAAAACTGTCTAGGTTTAAAACTCACTTTGCTGTCCATAGTAACCAATCAGAGTGCCCCTTTCATTTTATGTAGTGCTCTAGAGAAATTAGAAGGGTGCTCTGACTGGTTGCTATGGCCAGTTTTCATACACGTGGCCCACAGTGTTGGGGCAGGGAATTCCTGGACTGCAGCAATCAAAGGGTTAAACGCTGGGATTTGGAGGTTTCCTCCACTCCCCGACGTTCACAGAAGCTGCTCTAGATACAGAATCTGACCAGCATTTTACAACTGCCATGTGGCCGCACTCTTACGGCATTGGGAGCCACAAAACCCCTTTGTCTGCAGCGCCATTTTTTGGCCGTCAAAAGTTGGTTTGCGGTCATTAATGGGTTTAAACAAAAGCCAATGAAAACGTTGACATAATCTTCTGTTCCGTGATATCATGGAGTGTTTATCTGTCAGGTTTAACTTTGCTACATCTGCGGCATTATGGATCACATTATTTGATGGCTTTTCTATTTCTTGCACCATTTAAGCCTCCACTTGTTCCTCTTCATAGGCAGCTTATAACAAAACTTCAATTAGCAGTTCACAGTTAGGGTGTGTTCACACGGCGTGTTGGATCCGCTTTGGATCAGAAAAATGCATCCAAATCGCATCCAACATGCAGGTGTGTGTTTGGCTATGTTTTGGCTATAGCAGGAACACATCCTATAGATTTAAAGGGGTTTTGCCATGAAGTAAAATTGACGTGGGAAGTTTGCAAATGAATTAAACTTTTTTTTTTTTTTACCATTCATCATTATTAAAAATTCTGCACAGTTTTTGTTTTTGTTTTAGCTGCTCCTTTAGTGATCCATTGTTTACAGCTCATCTCCAGGGGATACGACCAGGGCTGAGAGCTCCTCAGTCCTGGTTGCACATGCTCAGACATCACCTCTCCTCTCAGGCAGCTACTGAGTGTTCAAACCCCAGGTACTGTCATTCTACTCCCTTCATATAAACTCCTTAGTAATTAGTCAAACAGTGCAAATAAATAAAAAAGAAGCCTCAATCAGGCTTGTGCATTGAAAAAGAGAAAAAAAATCTACAGGTTTGGTTCCTGCAGGGATTTGAACCTAGGACCCTTGTGTCTGGAGGCAAAAACTTTACCTCTCAGCTACTCATGATGCTTTACATAAACAGACATTTCTTTGACTACAGAGAGGAAAGGTCTGTTGATGTCATCCTGCTGGGTCACATGATCTGCAATTCAAACAAATCCAACATGCCCCCTTCTGAGCACACAGAGCTGAAGAGCTGGATGCAGGAGGTATGAAATGAGATTGTGGCAAAACCCCTTTAAATAGGGCATCTGCTGCATCAAACAGATCAAGAATTGACATGTAAGTTCTTTGAACGGATCCGAAAGACGCTTCAGAAAGACCCATTGAGACTCGCATTGGGGATCACTCGTCTGAACACTGATGCGTGTTTTACATTGAAAGCAATGGAAATCACACTGCTCATTGCAAGATGCGTGTTTGGATCCATTTAGGGTTCGAAACAAGGATCCAAACATGCATCTAAAAACGGATCCAAAAACTGATCCAACACGCCATGTGAACATCCCCTTATTGTCCACTTTATAGATTTTTACCAATTTTTTTTTTTCCTCTCATTTTCTTTTATTTTCAGGAGCGCACAAACTTCCAGATGCTGAAGGAATAAGAAAAGAAATGTTAAGGGATGAACGACTCAGAAAGAAGTGGTAGGATAAACCATAGAAATTCTAATATTTATTTATTAAAGGTTCATTGTAAATAATTATTTTTTACAGTTTGATAAAATTGAGCTACAGTGTATTAGATCCAGGGTTAAAAGTTAAAAGCAAAAAAATACTTCAGAATGAATGCATGAAACCTTGAGATAGATCTTACTAACCCCTTAGCGACCTATGATGTATGAGCACGTTATAGTGGCGGTAAGCGGCTTTGAAGCAGGATTGCAGCGCGACCCCGCTACACAGCCGCTGGGTGTTAGCGGCTAATTGCAGCTAACACCTAGCGGTTATAGAGTGGATGGGAGCCGCCGCCCCCCCGCGCTGTTTAATCCCTAAGACGCCGCGGCATCTAAATGAATGAAAAACGGTGCCGCGCACCGTTCTTCACGACTAGTGTATGAGGGGATTTTTAATCGACAAAGTTGAAATCGGGACGGTTTTTATGGTAATCGGATTTTTTCGATCACGCGATAATTTAGTTAAAAATCTGCGCATAATCTATTAATATCGCGCCATTTTCGGCGCTTTCTGACATTTTGGCGGCCAGCCAATCAGCTTACAGAATAGAGCAGGGGGAGATGTGTGTGCGACGTCATGACTGGGATGTGTATGGTTGCGATTGGCTGGAAAAACCACATGAAACCTTTTTTTAACATAGAACAAACCCTTCCTGTTCTGCCTCAGTCTCTCTCAGCGTTTTCATACTAGTTGGAAAAGGGGCTCTGCTTGTGGCCAAACAGCTCAGCGAAATCATAACTATTTTTTAACAGAGAAACCTCTACTATTAGCTGTTAGTTTTGATTTAGAGATTGGGAAAATTTTTTGTAGTTAGATAGATTATTTAAAGCAGCATCATCGCTATAAAATCACGGGGGAGAGCGGGGGGGGGGGGGGGGGGGGGGGCCCGTGGGCGAAAAACAGACAAGCTCTATAAAGGACACTGGATAAAGTTCACCAAGAAATTAGTGTAGACATTGCACTGCATTATCTCATTATTAAACAGTGCTATTGAAAAGATTTCCAGGAAATTGGGCAGTGTGAACTTATATTAGGATACACATCATTTCTGGTAACTGCAGGTGTCTTTGGGTTTGGTGCAAAACCCACTTTTATTATCATTTCATTTCAGATAGGGGTTTTTTCTTTTCCCATT
>JAODAL010035669.1:0-42670 GCA_025379985.1 Phyllomedusa bahiana
CCCGCTTCAACTCAAATGGGAACCATTGTGACGGACAAGGGGAGTAACATGGTGCCCCGCGCTGCACCAGGGGGGATGGCCCAAAGGGCGCCCTCATGGCGCACGTTTTTCAATCTTTTTTTTTAAAAAGGGATCCTGAAGTCTTCCACCATTTCAGAAAATTCTGAAAATGGCCAGGAAACTGTGCTTTCCCTCATCCTTTTCCTAAAAACCAGGAACACCCCCTCCTCAATTTTCAGCGGCAAAAAAGGGGCCCCTCCCCCAAACCCCCTGATAGGGCGATGTTCCCCCTTTTTTGGGAAAATTCCAGCCTGACATGTGGCCCCGACTGTATGAACAGAAAAGGGCCTTTAAAAACCTTTTTTTTGATAAACCGGGTGGACGGGATATTTCCCCTTTTTAACTTTGATGTCACCCCAGTGGCAGCTAAAGGCGTGAAAACCTGCCGTTTTGAAGGGCCCAAATTTAAAGGGGGCCCAAACTTTATTTTTTCCATTTTCGCCAGGTTTTCCCGGGATGAAAAAGAAAATTCCCCTGTTTTTCATGACCTGGGAACAGATTTTTAAAAAATCTGTCTGGGCAGGGGACTGAGCCCGTGGCGACAACACCCAAGCGGCCACAAGCTCCAGTGGGGACGAAATGGAGGAGGAGAGGACATTGGACAGAACATTGTCGGTGAAATGAGTGGATTTTCTCCCCAAAGGTAAACAAGAAAAAAAAAAAGCACACATTTGGAATAGGTAGAGGGAGATAGGAAATGAGGCAGATCCCCGCAAAAACCTGGCATTATACAGGAAAAGGAGGCAGGGAGCCCCTCAGGTCCTTGTACAGATGGCCCGAAAGCATGCTATTTGCCTGGCTGTACAGCCGAATAGTCAGCATCCGGCAGAGGGATGACTTCTGGCTCCCACCCATTGGACCATCGTCTACCCCCCCAAAAATGGGACCCTTTTTTTTCCCACTATTAAAAGGGAGGACAAACTCAAATACTATGGGGAAATCCTCCGTGGGGTCATTGGGGGCCACTGCCTATGTGTGGCATCGTCCCCTCTGAAAAGGTCTGCCCGGGGGGGTTTCCTCAGCCCCTCCCCGACTACTCCCCCGGCCCTTTGCTGGGGAAGGGGGGGGGGTCGGAAGCAGTCCCCAGCTCCATCAGCAGAAAACCAAAGGGTTGGGGGCCACTGATGAGCATTTCCTTCACCCGCCTAGTGAGGGGGGCATCGCCCAGCAGCACAGCAGGACCTGGAGCAAACCCTGAACCAAAACAGTTGGGGGCCTACTTGGACAGCACCCTCCCACCCCATTAGAAGATCCGCTGGCCTACGGGGCAGCCAAACTGGATGTGTGGCTGCAGCTTGCCGAGTTTTGGGAGTGGGGGAAAATGTCCCCGGCCCGGCCAGTTTGTGTGGCATCAGAAACGGTGTTCATGCGGCGGGGGCCATCATTACCCCAAGGAGAACCCCCCCTTTTCCCCCAGGGAAAATTTGGGAAAGACGACCTTTTTCAAGATGAAAACAGGCGTGGATCCGGGCCCGGGTTTTAAAAACACCCCAAAGGGCCCTTTGGCCCTCGACTACATCAGCCATGACGCCCACCCAAAAGTTAAAAAATGAGTCTGGGTTCAAAAAAACCTGCCCACCCCAAACGATGCCGCCACCCCCCGATGCCACAAAAAAATCTGCTGACGTTTTTTCCATCTGCCACCAACCCTCTTTACCGGGCTGGTATTTTTTACCCACCTCCACACTCTGTCATTGTTTCCACTGTCTGACCCCATGCTGCTGCTGTGGCTGGCCCGCCCTGACCCTTTCCCCACTGGTCATTGTGCCAAATCCTGACCCCATGCTGTTTTCTCCGCCGCCCACCCCCCACCCCTGTCAAAGGGGCCCCCTCTGTTGGGCCCACCCATTTTTTTTCCACCCCAAATGTCATTTGGGGCCACGGGCTGAAACCCCAAAGCTTGCTGCCGCCGCCACCTTTCCCCTCCTGTCATTGTGCCCCCCTCTGGCCTACTCCTTTTTTTGCCACCCCAGAATGTGGTTTTTGCCACTGTCTGACCTCACTCTGCGCCACCCAAACCCCCTTCCCCCCTCTCTTTCCCTTTTGCCACTCTGTGGCCCACTCCCGTTTTTGCCACCTTTCCCGAATGTGATTGTGCCACTGTCCAAACCCCATGCTCTTCTGCCGTGGGCCCCCAAATCCTGCCCTTTGGGGCCACTCTGTGGCCTATCCTTTTTTTTTGCCAAACCCCCAAATGTCAATGTGCCACTGTCTGACCCCCATGCTGGCTGTGGCATGCCGCCGTCACCTCCACACTCTGTTCACTAATGTTGCCACCTGGCTTTTAGCTTTTTTTTTCCAGCTTTCGCTGGCATGACTTTTTAGGCAACATTCCCGCTTGAGTTTTTTGGTCAGTTTTTGCCCTCTTTAAGTGCCCAGGGATTTTTAAGTGAAGCGATTCTAAAGAGCGGCGGCAGTCATGTGCGTGTCATTCTAAAAACAACATCATATGAAGACCTAACCAAGCTCACTCTGCATATTAAGCATGACACAACGTTCTACAGCACCTGCAGGCTCTGTGCAGACCTGGAAATAGCTGTTTTTTAACGTGATTCGTCCCGAAGTATTTCGGAAAACGAAGTTATTTTTTGTCGGGAAATACGGCGAACGGAGTGAGCGAACCGAATTTCGAGCAATTGCCCGTCTCTAATTAGGGGGGCTTAGAAATTTAGTTAGTCATTTTTATCATTTTCAAAAAATTTGAAAATAAATTTTTTAGGGACCAGTCAGTTCTGACATGGCTTGGAGGGGGCCTGTATGTTAGTTACCACCATAATGAACCCATTAAGATAACTAGACCTCTTAAAGTATTTAAAAACGATTTAGGAGCGTTTTTTAACCCTTTTGTTATTTACAGAAATAAAGGAAATGGCGGTTGAAATTTTAAAAAATTGTAATAAACATTTTTTTTTTTGCAGATTTTTAATTTTTATCCATTATTCACTGGAACACGGTAGATGTGACCAGGGAAATGAAACTCTACATCAATTCCGCAGATTCTGACATTTTCAGACATATCCCATGTGTGGCCTATTGCGCTATTTGGCTCAACCACAAGCCCCAGATCCGGAAAGAGCTCCTACAGACTCTGGCGTCTCATATTCATTACGATTTTTATTTTAGGCGACATTTTCAGGGTTTGCGAACACCTCTTAAGGTGCCTAAAACTTAAATTGACACCCTCTTAAAAAATAAGACCCCATTTTGGAAAACTACACCCCTTTAAGAAAATATATCCGGGGGGGTAGTGAGTATATCGACCCCACAAGTGTTTCCCATTTTTTTTATAGCGTTAGGCTCTGAAAATTAAAACAGAACATTTTTTCCAACAATCAGCAATTTTAGCTAAAATTTTTTAATTTTTTTACATGGAATCCTGGAAAAAAGGCACCCCAAAATGTGTTACGCAATTTCTTCCAAGTTCAGCAATACCTGCATGTGGGTGTAAACTGCTGTGTGGGGTGCATCGGCCAGACGTACAAGGGGAGGGAGCGGATATTTGGCTTTTGGAAAGCAGATTTTGGAGAGGTGCCATGTCTCATTTTGCTAAGGCCCCAAGTGAGCAAGAACAGATTGAAACCTTCCAGAAGTCGGCCCCATTTTGGGGGGGGGGATTCAACCACACCTTATGGATCTCATTCACAGGGGTGTTATTTGTGAATTTCGGGTGCATTGCAGTCGGCAATGTTTTTTGGGCTTCATTTTTACAGTGTTCGCCGTGTGGCATAAATGACAGGATAACTTTAGGATGTGGTTCGGTACAATTACAATGATGTACATTTTATGACTTTGACACAATAAAAATGCTTTATCAAAAATTTTCTTTTTATATCGTCATAGTCTGACAGTCATTACTTTTTTATTTTTCTGTATACGGAGCTGCTTATGGGCTTGATTTTTTGCGGGATGAGTTGAGATTTTTATTTGTACCATTATGGGGTGCATATGACGCTTTCGATCTGTTTATTAGGTTTTTTGTTGAGGCATTTTTGAAAAAAATACAGCAATCTCCTAGGTAGTGTGTATTTTTATTTTTTAACTGCGGTCACCTTGCAGGTATAAGTTAAATGCTAAACTGTACACAGCAGGTCAATACGATTACAGCAATTCCTAATTTCAGTATTTTTTTATGTTTCACTGCTTTTACACAATAAAAACACTTTTATTAAAAAAGGAAAACACAATTTTGCATCACTATATTCTGAGCAAGCCATAACTTTTTTTATTTTTCTGTGTACGGAGCTGTATAGCAGTTTTTTTTTTTTTTTTGCGGTATGATTTGACTATTTATCAAGTTGTCAAAAGGGAGGATTTACATCTACTCTGAAATCTTCATTTGTAAGTATCTTTGGCCGTTTAGCTGGTGTGGGAGACACCTCCAGTAATAGACAACAGATGATTGCCACCTTTCTGTACTGCTCTGTACATCTACAGTGGTGGCTGCTCAGTACTGTAAATGTAGGGTGCAAGATCTAGAACTAAGCTGCTGAATTTTGTAATAATTGCATCGGATATCAGCTAGAAAACAAGACGTTACACACAGGGCCATCTTTTCCATTGGGCGCACTAGGCAGTTGTCCAGGGGTCCTACAAGTATAGGGGCCCAGGTGGTGTATGTACTGTATGTCCTAGGAATACAGAGAACATACCCTGGATTCCGTTGTTGGCTTTGCTTATTTAACTGTTTGTGTGTTTTTAGGACGTGCAAACAGTTAAAAACCATGGTGGAGAATGGAGCATTGCTCCCTGCCAATGCAGTTAGTCTTGTAGGATGCTGGTATCCAGACATAAGTGGCATGATAATATGGGTGTGCTTGGGGTGGATAGAGGCATGGTGTCATGTCATGTATTTGGGCAGGGCCCACTGAACTGCTATGCCTAGGGGCCCGTAATGCTTTTAAGACGCCTCTGGTTACACATCATGTCATGATTCTAGCATCCTACTGGATAAATTACTGTCTAAATTTACACAAAACTAAAAGGAAAGTAGGGGTAAAGTGTTTTACAATCTGTTTATGTATCTGCTTATTAAATGTGAGGAGCTTTCATCCTTCGTGTGTAAGCATTCCTCTGCAAGTTCTTTTTCATATTTACGACAGTCCTCCTGTAATAGACAGAATATTAACTCGTTTTTGCACTGTTCCGCCATTTACAGCAAATGCAGGATTCAATTCCTGCACAGCACTGTAAATGAGCTATACTTACCAAAATAAACACACATAAAAATAACACATATGTTTAATATAAAATTTTTTATAATTATAATATATATATATAATATCTTTGTGACACCTCATTTGTGCTTGTACCCATCTTGGGACTTCCCGGGGGGGTCACGCTTCACTCTCGGAATCGCTGTCCTTTTAAAAGGAGGTTATGGCACACAGGTCACACAGTTTAGTCCAGCTGGCCCAAACCCATATTATCGGTAAAGTTTTATAAAAGACGCAAAAAAATAAAAAAAAAAACCTTGTCCGTCTGGCCACTTACTTACCTTCTCTATTAGTTACTCACACAGTCCAATATACTGTAAAGGCTCTGTGAAGCCTGTGGGGGCCAGAACTGTCTCAGATCTGCTGCTCCCACATCGAGTGAAACCCCAAACACCCATGATCACGGGAAAATAGGTTTTTAGTACCCCAAGACCAACCCAAACCCCTTTCCCTGGAATTGGGAATGGCCTCCCCCCAACAGGGATAGCGGGCCCCAAGAAAATCAGCCCATAATAGCGCAAAAAGCTATTCTAGCGCTACAGCAAGTCCCAGAAACCCTAAATCTTTTGCCCCATTTTTTGCTGGATTTTCCACACATTGAAAAATTATTTTAACCCTGTGACTGCTGGAGAGCAGTGGGATGTTTTTTTTTGCTTACGGAGCCCTTTTCCTCCAATTTCCTTTTCTTTTGAAGGAAGGTGGTGTCAGTGAATATTTTGGGGTGTCTGGAACTGTGCTGGAGTGGGATATATGCTCGATTTACCACCAAAGTGGTGAGTGCAAATAGAATTGACTGGAAATAAATGAACTCCAATACAGTGGTAAGTGTGTACGTGACAAATTGGTGGCAGAGTGGTGGGATATTTTTTTTTTAAGATTAGTGCTTGGTTTAAGCAATTATTCCCTGCACAAAGAATACACCAGTTTTTACAAGGACTAATTCAGTGCTTGCTTTGACATACATGCAATCAGTTTTCTCTTCCCTACTTTTCTTTTGTTTATTTGTGAAAAATATCAAATACGTGAAAAAAATTTTTCCATTTTCAAAGTTCAAAAATTTTTTTGGTAGGCAGTTATTCCCCTCAAGAATTTATAGAAAACTATTAGTTACTGTAGGTTTGGGGGCATTTTTTTTTTTTTTATTTTTACCACATTAGGGGGCTTAGAAATTTTTTAGTCATTTTTCAATTTTTTAAGAAAATTAGAAAAAAAGATTTTTTTAGGGACCAGCCCGATCTGACAGGCTTTGAGGGGCCTGTATGTTAGATACCCCCATAAATGACCCCATCTAAGAAACTAGAACTCTTAAAGTATTTAAAAAAGAATTTAGGAAGTTTGTTACCCCTTTTGTTATTTCACAGAAATTAAAGGGAAGTGGCGATGAAATTTCAAAATTTTAATTTTTTTTTGCAGATTTTTTATCCATTATTCATTGGAACACGGTAGATGTGACCAGGGAAATGAAACTCTACATCAATTCCGTAGATTCTGACATTTTCAGAGATTCCCTTTGTGGGCCTATTGCACTATTTGGGGAGCCCTACCGGACTCGGGGGGTCTATATTCATTACGTTTTATTTAGGCGCCATTTCAGTTTTGCAAACATTTTTAAGGGGGTGCTGAAACTTAATAGAACCCTAAAAAGGCCCCCATATTGGAAAACTAACCCCCTATAAATTTATATCCGGGGTTTTAGTGAATATTTTTCCCACAGGTGTTTCCCCAATTTTTTTTTTTGTGTTAGGCTCTGAAAAGAAAAAAAATTTTTTTCCAACAATTGCAATTTTAGCTGAAAAATTTTAAATTTTTCAGGAATGGGGTAAACAAAACACCAAAATGGTTACACAATTTCTTCCAAGTTCGGCAATACCCTTATGGGGGCTGTAAACTGCTTTTTGGGGTGATCTCGGTTGTAAAAGAGGGAAGTGCTATTTGGTTTTTGGGAAACGCAGATTGGGGAAAAAAAAAAGAGTTCCGCCTTGGTTTTTTGGACTTTTTTTTTCAGCGTTGCTGGGGGGATAACTGACGGGATATTTTTTTGAATCGGTAAAACTACAATGTGTGAATTTTATACAGTTTTTTTATGTTTTATTCTTTGAAAAATGAAATGCATTTTTAAAAAAACATTTGCATTTTTATGTAGTCGTGTCTGACAGCCATAACTTCTTTTTTTTTTCTGTGTACACGCTGCTTATGGGCTTTTTTTTGCAATTTTGATTTTGAGTTTTTTTGGTACCTTTTATGGGGTGTTATGATGCTTTGACACTTTTTTTTAAAGGGTTTTTGTGAGGCTTTTTTGAAAAAAAATACAGCAATCCTGGTATGTTTTTTTTTTTTATTTTCTACAGCGGTCAGGGGTTTATAAAATGAATTAGCTTTACTCAGCAATCAAATGATTACAGTGATACGCAATTTGGGTTTTTTTTTATGTTTTTACTGTTTTACCAATCAAAATATTTTATTAAAAGACCCCATAATTTTTTTATTTTTCTGTGTACGGGCTGTATGCGCTTGTTTTTGGGGTGTTTTGATGTTTTTTTTGGTGTCTTTTTTTTGGGGGGAAAAGGTTTTTTTGATTCCTTTTAAGTTGTTTTTTTTGAAATAGGGTGAAGAAAATTCTGCAATCCTAGTACAGTTTTTTATTTTTATTTTTTACAGCGCTCAATGTGCAGAATCCGTGACAAGTTAGTTTTACTCCTTGGGTCAAGACAATTATGGCAATACCCAATTTATATAGTTTTTCACGTGGAAGCACTTTTTTAAAATAGTTTTTACTGGAAAAAAACAATATTTATGATCTTGTCTTCTGATGCCATAACTTTTTTATTTTTCCGTATACAGTCTAGTAGGGTTTTTTTTTTTTTTGTTTGTTTTTGTGGGATGAAAGAGTTTTAATTTACACCACTTTGCATTTATATGAGCTTTTGACGCTTTTTTATTCCATTTTATGTTTTCGGATGGCGTTCACCGAGCGGTTTAATTTTCATGCATATTTATAGGGTAGGTCGTTACATACGTCACAATACCAAATATGGTATTTTATTTTTGATCTTTTTTGGGGCGATTTGCGTTTGTAAAGGGAAAAAGGGAGGTGTAGTTTTTGCTTTTATTTTTTTTTGTTTTTTTGTTTTTTGTTTGTTTTTGTTTTCTTTTTTTTAAATTTTTCACATTTTTTTCACTTTTTTCCCCTAGAAGTTTGTATCATGATCTTCGCACTGTTTCAAGGGAGACCAGTAGACAGCATAGCTGCTGTCTACTGGTCTCCAAGGCGGCTTTCAATCACCATTCCCACAATGCATTGTGGGCATGGTGATGTCACCAGACAGCCTGGATGCGCTGTCATTTAGAAGAACAGTCATGAATATTGTGAGGAAAATGACAAAAGATGACAAGTCACCCTCCCCCCCCCCTTCAACTTCAGATTCAGTCAGATTGCAAAAGTCACTCAAGCTTCCCCCTGTACACCACATGTCACTAGGAAGTATCAATTAGGAAAAAGGCACATGTCCCCAATTCAGATGCAATGCCCAATTCTCCATCCATAGGTAACAAAGCCAGCAAGGAGTCAAGCATCAAAGGATTGTCAGTTAATTTTGTTAGCACCTGGCTCAGGCTAGAGTACACACGTGGTCTCAGCCACTATAATCCACGAGTCATACCAATCTGAGCGACGCCGGTATTTCTAAAGGATTTATAGGAAAACCGTGCATCACAGTTCCACCCCAGTTTCATATTTTTAAATATGAAACTTCCCACACGCATAGCTGTCACTCCCACGTTTGTAGGGCACCTGGGAAGGGAGAAACCAATGGCTTGGACAAGGAACAAAGCAGAAGGTCAGTAGCTTGAACCCACCCAGTTCTGATGGTATCACCGGCTTGGTTCTGTTCCAATGCCCTGCCGCAGTATAACCTATTTTGTGTTCAAAGTCAAAACCAGCATGGCCTGAGAGGGAGGAGAGTGTATACCGTCCCAGGGGCGTGAGAGGGTGTGACAGGGAGTGTGAAGAGGGTGTGACAGGGAGTGTGAAGGTTGTGACGTGGGGTGTCCCAGTACTGTTTTAAGTCGAAGCCCATGTGGGCCCGGTTGTCATTTCCATTGGAAGGGGGTTACACCGAGTGTACAGGAGCATCCAAAACAGCAGGCTACATTCACCCCTGTGTATGCCAGCACAAGGCCAACCTTAGGTAAATAGACACGACCTTACACTACCTGCCTCTCTGTCTGTACTTATACCTATGTATTTGCACCTTTGACCAATTTACTGTAGTCGATACCCCTATGTATGTATTGTTTTTCTAGTTTGTCTTGATCGCCCCGATCTCATATTTCCTTAATCTCGTTCTCTAGAATATCGCTACTCCAAGGCATGTTCCTGGCCTTGTTATAAGTCTTATAGCTAACGAGGAACTGGTGGCAGTCTACTGGGCTGGCAGTTTTGTTTCACCAGTGTGGGTAAGCAGATCACAACCCACAGGGTTGTGGGCGAGTAGGGTAACCTCTCACATGGGTCTGCAACTACAAATGATGCAGCCCCCTCATATTACAAGACTCCCAAAAAACAGAGAAAGTCAAAAAACAATAGAGAAGGGGAGGCAGGAAGCACAGGAGCAGACGAAAGGATGCAGACTCGCCAGATAATTCTGGATCAGATGAAGAAAAAAACATAGATGTTCTGAATTTATCATCCTCCGTCTTGACACCCGTGCAAGAACAAGTTCTCATTCTGGGTTTGAATTTTGGCGTTAAGCAGAACTTTGATCTTTTTTCCACGCTAAAAGACATTAATAAATTCATTCGTCTTTTAACTGTCAAACGGCATTTTTGGACAGTACATAGATGCATGTTCAAATGAAGAAGAAATAAGCAACATTACAGAGTCAGCTCAGAACGAATACAAGAATCTTCTATTTCAGGAAGAAATATCTGTGCTGTCTTTGGAATCATTGTTGGATTCTTTTATTATCCATTCTGAGAAAATCAGCAAAGTCCCATATTTTAGAACATGCAATCGGGACTTTTTAATCCTTATCAAAATTCCGCTAACACCTGCTCATGGATCGTTTCCAATATTTTGTTGAGAAGGATTTACGTTCATTAGATCACACTGTTCCGCCCTGTCAGAAATTTACAAATCTATCAAATAAGCAACGCAATGCAGTTGAACAGCTAATAAAAAATAAAAAATGTAATCATTAAGATGGCCGACAAGGGCGGCACAGTTGTGATCATGAACAAAAATGAATATATTGTTGCAATGCAAAAGCTTTTGTTAGACAGTCAAGTATATCTAAAATTGTCTCATGATCCTACAGTTAAGTTCAAGGAAGAGTTATCTTGCATTTTGATGGAGGGCCTTTCTTTGGGCATATTAAGTCAGAAAGATGTAGATTATCTAATAGTAGATTGTCCAATCACGCCCATAATGTATGGACTCCCGAAAATACACAAAAATTTAATCTCCCCGCCAATGCGACCGATTGTGTCGGGAATTGGGTCATTGTTTAAAAGGCTATGCCAGTGGCTAGACACGATATAACAGCCATTGGTTCTTCGGACACCCGGACATTTAAAGTATACCAAAGAAGTTCTGAATAGTCTATCGAATCTCATTTGGAAGCCCAATATGTGTTGGATTGCCTGTGATGTAGAGGCCTTATATACTTCTATCCCACATTATGTTGCTATTTTGGGGTTGTAATTTCTTTTGTTCTTGACATTACCATATTTTTGATGACACACAATTTTTTAAAATTTGACAGTACATATTTCTTACAACTTAAAGGGGTTTTGCCACGATGTTAAATTGACGTGGGAACATCCCAAATGCAAAATAAAGCAAAGTTTGTAATTACAATTCATAAAAAAAATGTACCATATTAGAATGGCCATCTCCTTTCTGTTTCAGTTGTGTACTGCTCGTTGTTTAGGGCTCCGACCTGCCCACATTACCTTCTTCTGTCCTGGCCGCGCTTGCGCAGATGAACCTTCTCTCTGTGATGGCTGGGCTCGGGAACGCGCGCATTGCCGCACATAGCGTGCTCCCACCGGCCCCGACATCACATTCTTCTGTAATGGTAAGCTCGCAGTGAGCTAGTAATGTCTCCCCCAAGTTCTCATCTTCTCCACTGCGGAATGGCCTGCGGCAGCCGTTCTCAGCCCTGTGTAAAACGCCTCTCCCTCGCTGCAGCTTCTCCAGCGATCTAAGCCCCCTAACACACACAGCTGATTCCCTTCAGCCTAGTCATCCTTGTGTCCCTCACTGCTCTACTCTGTGTAATCATCAGCTGATTCCTCCTCAACCCTCCTCGATCTCTTCACTGCTCTCTGTGTAATCACAGCTGATTCCCTCCTCAAGCCCTCTTGATCTCGCTCACTGCTCTCTGTGTAAATCACAGCATGATCCCTACTGGCAAGCCCATCTCGATCATCCTCACTGCCCTCCGGTGTAATCACAAAACCCAGCTGATCCCTCCTGCCAGGCATCCTCTATCTCCTCACTCTCTCTCGTGTAATCACAGCTGATCCTTCCTGCCAGGCATCTCGATCTCCTACACTGCTCTCTGTGTAATCACAGCCTGATCCCTCCCTGCCAGGCATCTCGGATCTCCCTCACTGACTCTCTTGTAATTCACAGCTGATCCCTCCTCAAGCCCTCTCGATCTCCTCACTGCCCTCCGTGTAACACAGCTGATCCCTCCTGCCACCAATCTCGATCTCCTCACCTGCTCTCTGTGTAATCACAGTCTGATCCCCCTGCAAGCCCTCTCGATCTCCCTCACAGCTCTCCGTGTAATCACAGCTGGATCGAGTCTCTGCAAGACCTCCTCGATCTCCTCACTGCTCTCTGTTATCACAGCTGATCCTCCTGCAAGCCCTCTCGATCTCCTCAGATCCCTCCGTGTAATCACAGCTGATCCCTCCTGCCAGGCATCTCGATCTCCTCACTGCTCTCGGTGTAATCACAGCTGATCCCTCCTGGCAAGCTCCCCCTCTCGATCTCCACACTGCTCTCTGTGTAATCACAGCTGATCCCTCCTCCTGCCAGCCATTATCCTCTGATCTCCTCACAGCTCTCCGTGTAATCACACGCTGATCCCTCCCAAGCCCTCATCGATCTCTCTCACTGCCCTCCGTGTAATCACAGCTGATCCCCCTGCCGGCCTAGGCATCTCGATCTCCTCTCACTGCTCTCCTGTGTTAATCAGCATTTGATCCCTCCTGCAACCCTCGTCGATCTCCTCACTGCTCTCCGTGTAATCACCAGCTGATCGACCTGCAAGCCCTCTCATTCTCCTCACTGCTCTCTGTGTAATCACAGCTGATCCCTCCTGCAAGCCCTATCGATCTCCTCACTGGGCCCTCCCGTGTAATCACAGCCTGATCCCTCATGCCAGGCATCTCGATCTCCTCACTGCATCCTCTGAGTAATCATAGCTATTCCTCTGCAAGCCCTCATCGAACTCCTCACTGCTCTCTGTGTAATCACAGCTGATCCCTCCTCAAGCCCTTTCGATCTCCTCACTGCTCTCTGTGTAATCACAGCGATCTCGATCTCCGTGTCCTCACAGCTCCTGTGTGTTGTCACTTCTCTCTGTGTTCTAGCCAAGCAATTGCTATTTGGTGCTTACTAGAGCATAGAGATCTTCCCCCTGCTGAGATGCCTGAACACTTGAGTATTCAGGCCTCGGGGGGGCGCGCACTAGGAGGTGATGTTGATGACCTCACAAAGGGGCGGGCTTTTAAAACAGGTTTTTTTTTTTTCTGAATTATGAAGACGCCCCCTCTTCTAGCCAGTAGCATAGCAACGGGACTGGTAAGCACCAGAAGAGAGGTCGTGGCAAAACCCCTTTAAGGGTGTGTCAATGGGGGCCAAATTTTCCCCCCTGTCTGGCCAATTTTGTCATGGCGTGGTGGGAAGCGGTGTACATTTATACATCGGACAACCCATTTGGTGACTGTCTTGTCTGGTAAGGTCAGATACATCGATGAACCTCCTTTTAAGTTTGGGGCATGCGAAGTGTCCTGCCGATACCGGAACTTCAATGATTATCTCACCCAGCAGCAACAACAATCCTTTGAATCTTGCATTTACTTTTTGCACTAACCTGACCACCATAAATTTTTTGGAACTGACGTTTGATTGGCAGAGAGCGGGGAAAATGTTGAACCACCAAAACATATCGCAAACCCACATCTGGCAACACCATTCTTCATCACCGTAGCTTCCATTCCAGAGTTACCCTTAAATCCATCCCTATAGGGGAGACAATTAGAGCAAAACGGAATTGCTCTTCGGTCCAGAATTTTAAGAAGGAATCCGAACAAATACATAGTAGACTCAAATCTAGGGGCTATCCAAAATGACTGTTAAATAGAGCAAACTCCATTGTAGAAAATAGATCCCGAGAGGACCTTTTGTCTACATCAATTATTGCCAAACAGAAAGAGAATGAGTATCTGACTCTAACTTTGGATCATAGTCATCATTTCATTACATCAAAAAAAATCATATCTAAATATCTTCCAATTTTGGAAGAAGAACCAAACTCGCTGAGTCTAATTCCCTACCAAGCTATAGAATTTATACCAAAAAGCTGAAAAAATTAGGGATGTTATTATCTCCCAATTTAATAAAATCAAGTGACAGCACACCGTCCTGGTTGAAATTTTGTGGATTCTACAAATGTGGGGTTAATCCTTGTCACACATGCCAATATGTTTATCCCACAAGATCGTTTTCAAATTCAGAAGGAAACAAAACATTTCAAATAAAACAATATGTCAATTGCAACTCGTGCTATGTTGTCTATTTGGCCACTTGCACGACTTGCAATTTACAATATATAGGTAGTACATCACGAAGATTGAAAATAAGGATTCTGGAACACACATTGACATAACCACCAGCTCTTTACGCAATCGGTCCAGCTTGTCGATGCATTTTAGGGATGTTCATGATAATGACTGTAGGAGTTTACATGTTGTAGGCATAGACAGGATTCTCAAACCTGCCCAAGGTGGGGATTTAAAGCACTTACTCCATGACCGGGAGGCCTACTGGATACTTATGCTCAATACATCTCAACCCAGGGGTCTAAATCTTAGGAAAGAGACCATGTTCCATTATTAGGATAGTCTAATTTAGGACCTGTTTACATTATGGGAATCATAGTATATCAAATAATGTCCTTCTCGGGGGTATAGCGTATTTAATCAGAATCAAAAATTATTTTGTGACCACATACGTCTAATTTTAATACAAAAAAAATATGATTAGTATTTGGAAATTACGATATATTCAATAACAATATTTAAAGATTTGTAAGTTGAATTGTTTCTCATGTTGTTTCTTTGTTCTTTGTTTTTATTACCTTGGGTCTGCGGCACTTCATCTGGATACTATGTTCCGCTTCAAATTCAAGTGCGCATGCGCGTTCCTTGCCAGTCTTGGCCTCATGCAGACGTTCTGCGCATGTTCGGCCGTCATTTCCGGCCTTTCCAGATGCCGTTGTTTGAATATGTGTGCATGCGCTTACCTTTGCCAGTTCTGGCCTCAGGATGCTGATCTGCGCAGGTTCGGTCGTCACTTCTGGCCTCGCGGTTTGTATTGGACATACCGGAAGTCACGGTCCCGGTGAGTACCGCAGACACCAGGTGCGTACAATGTCTTTTAATTATTAGGTATATAAAGACAGACACAATTTGTTGTTTAGAATTCTATGAGTAAGGGACTTTGGCGTCCCGAAATGCGTCAGACTTTGCATTTTATTTTTGGATGCTATCGCTTTTAATGGGTTTCCAATAAAGAGGGTTTTACGAATTCAAGACGTCAGTGCTGTACCAACACTCTGCTTTCCTGTGCCGCTCGTCTCCCTTGGACGCTCTACATGCACGTACGGGACCATCTGTATGGTATGGTGAGCTGGCTAACAAACTTTCTTCCTACATTGTAACCTCTCACACTCCCTGGGTCTTCGTGAGGACAGGGGTTAACTGTGAAACCATATCCGGCTGACCTTGCGCTCCCCAAGGGGGAGCGCAACGTAACGATAACCCCAACTCAGGCTGCTGACCCTCGAGTGGGCGCGGGCTTTTCATGACAAATATGTACGTCATATAATTTTGTTTATATACAGTTACACTTGTACAGACTATCTGGTGATATGTAAGTACTGTTATAAATGTTTCTGTTACAGACTTTTGTATGATAGTGATATGAGAGGCTCCATTGTCACGAGGTTAAATCCTCCTGTGCTCTGTGGATGCTGCAGAAAGGGGGAGGAGGGGGCTACATTCGAAGCCATGATTGTCATTCTGGTCTTCTGTTTATTTCAGAAGCAGATTGCTATAGGTTACTTTGCATGTTTACTGGTTTATTACAATGTTTCTGATACTTTTAACTCTTTGATTGACGTATACACTGTGTTTAAAGATCAGAATAGGGGATACCCAGTAGGATATTTGTTTTGTATGTTGAATGCCCTGTCCTAAATGTATAAATTATGTTCATTATTTAGCAATAGATATACTAATTGATATAACAATTGTGATGTCCAATTATAATTGGAAGTGGAGCTAGAATAACCTTGATACCGCTTGGGCACCTGTAAAGTAATAAGATGTTATTTTCAAAGTTTTTGGCACATATAAAGGATTTTATGTATTTTGTTTGAAGTTTATTTATTCTGCACTGGTCCAGTAAGAGTATGAATATTATTAGGATACCAATGATTATCATTAATAATTAACCCTTTCTTACATGTACAATTATGCTATAAAAATACAAGGGTCTGTTGGGCTTTGCTCCCAATAGTGATTTTGAATCTCAATCTTGATGACTTATCATTGCTCTCCCCACGGTAGCCAGCTGGGCAGACACCCCAAGGATGTGCCCTTCCTTGGGAGCAGTAATATATAACTTATTTACGTTTCTATAAGAGATTGCATTACTCTGATACTGTCTGCTCCACGACTCAAGGGCATCTCCGAGCAGATGTCGCATTTTTTGCCCCTCTGATTCTGTATTGACATTGCACTGGTTTTTTGGCAATTTTTCAATAAAATCCCCATTTTTTATCTGTTTTGGTGCTGGCCATCCTGGACTTTATTTACTTCAACATTACCCCTCCTCCTATATAAGACACCCCAGCACCTGAGGAGCAAGTGTCTTGTGCCATGTTGTGTGATACTCACTGCGAGGCTGATGTATCTAAGCCTGTAGTATCACAACCTGTTGTGCAGGCCACAGGTGTATCTCAGCCCACGCATTTACTGTCTGTCCAACTGTTGACAATAACAATGTATCCAAGCCTGAGGGTGTATCTCAGGGTGCTTTCACACAGTGCGTTTTTATGCGTTTTTGGTGCATTTTTTGTTTAGAAATGTACAGCATTAATTGTTGTGTCTTTCTACACAAAAAACACATAAAACTGTCATGTCATGCCGGCGCCGGGAGGCGGAGTTTGGGGGAGGAGTCGGGTAAGCGCGCAAAGCCGAGGCAGCAGTTGGAGTGGCCCTTGAGCAAGGTGAACAGGTGCCCCACTTTACTCGCTCGACTTCGCGTCCAGGAGCTTTTAGATCAGCTGCGGGCCGCAGGTGAGTCGTGGAGATCGGAGTGGCTGCAAGACCAAGTGGATTCATTTGCTGGGGGGCATTACAACCCCGGCCTCTGTGGACACAGCCAGGAGGCAATGGGCTAAGGCCTCCGAGACGGGGGCAGCCCGTAGCGGGCGGTGGGCCAGGCCCACTCCGCAGCTTAGTCCTGATCTTTCACCTCGTGCCCATCGCAGGAGCCCCTCACTGGTCCTTCCGGCTCGGGTAGTGCGTACGGGAGCCAGAAAGCGACCCTCCTGAGCCGGGAGGAATCCGTCCAGGCAGGCGGGCTCGGCGGGGGATGCCAGGCCACAGCGGGCTCTCGTTACGCGGTCAGTGGTGGTCGCCCCAGTCGACTTAAAGGCGGCGCTTACAGCAGTCTCGCATGGCGATGATCCAGTCGGGAGAGCTGCCAGTCACCAGGACACTCCGAAAAATCCTCATTAGGGATCGAGTCAGGGGACTGACGGTGCGGCTGGCAATGGGCAGCATTCTGCTGGCTCTGGCGTTCCATCTTCTTCTTCTGGTGCTCAAGGATCAGGGTTTGTCAAGGAGTGCACGCGCATCACTTATCGGGTGGATGCCTGCAGGGATTCCAGAGGAGTTTCTCAGACGGAAGATGTCACAGTT
Organism: Phyllomedusa bahiana; assembly: GCA_025379985.1. Classification (NCBI taxonomy): domain Eukaryota; kingdom Metazoa; phylum Chordata; class Amphibia; order Anura; family Hylidae; genus Phyllomedusa; species Phyllomedusa bahiana. Next base: position 17,499 of record JAODAL010035669.1, read on the forward strand.
CTGGAGAGCACAGGGTTGACACGGGGGTCCGGAGATGCCTCTCTGTTGGTTAACAGGAGTTCAGCATGACGGCTGGTGGGTCCACAGCCCCCGCGCAGCCAGGTGAGTTTGTGTCGTCTTCAATGTGTCACTGTGTGACTACCGTAGGGGGAGTCGGGGGATGTGGTAAGCGTTGGGCGATTTGGAGGCTGTACGGGCACCGGGAGTTCCCCCTGTTGATGTGGCGGAGGTTAGGAGTTTGATGGATTCAGTCAAGAAATTGTTGGTTCATTTAGGCGGTTTGGGGTTGGCGGGGGCGTCCCTGCTGGACGCCTGGGTACAGGCGTTACAGCCGGTCGGGAGTATCTCTGGGGTGATGACCTCAGTGCCGGTTGAGCGGCCATCGGGTGCTGGCGATGGGGGTGAGGGTGAGACGACGAAGGAGCGGGAGGTCGAGGAGGTCCAGTTGGATGACAGCGCAAAAGGGGAGGTTTATGTTTGTCTAGAGTGTCCATTAGGGGCCCACCTTAAGCAGGACGTAAAAGAAAAAAAAATCCACGAGATATTTTCACTGCTTCCTCTTAAGAAGTTAAATTTAGATAAGGTGAAGAAGGATGAGAAGAAGAAGGAGGATGAGGAAAGATGTCAGTGTCAACTAATTCCTCAAACTTTTACTAATTGGCTGCAGGCCTTTGCACTTTTGGCGAGCGGGGGGGGGGAGAAAGAGCATGGCTCATCGCTGGTTGGTTACATTGATGGTATCGGGGAGGCGCTTAGAGTCGATGGGGGTGTGGCATGGCTGAGGTATGAAGAGCAATTTCGTCAAAGAAAGGTGATGTGGTCAGTATTTGCTGGGATCATAAGGATATCGATTTGTGGTTGCTGGTCATGACACCAACCAGGTTTGGGCACCGCTTTTCGGGGGGAGGGGTGGGGTCGGCTATGCCAGCCATGGAAGTTTCTCTGGTGGATCCGGGGGTTCAGGTTCGGCGGGAGGGCAGAATGACATGTGTTGGCAGTTCAATGACAGCCAGTGCAAATTCGGGGCAAAATGTCAGTTTAGGCACATTTGTTCGGTCTGCAGCGGGACAGCCCATGGGGCTGCCATATGTTTTAAAAAAAGGGAACGGTAGCGGCTCAGCAGCAAATAGCCAAGGCGTGGACTCCGGTGAAACTGGAAGAGATGGAGCCTTATCTAAGTAGGTTTGAGGATACGGAGATGACGCGCTTGTTGCGTGATGGGTTTTTATACAGGCTTCGTATTCCTGCCCCGATCCATACGGTCCCTCATAATTCCAGGAACTTAAAATCTGCTTATGATCATCCTTTGGTGGTTCGTGAAAAATTATTTAAAGAACTTGGACTGGGTAGGATGGCAGGTCCGTTTAGTTCCCCACCATTTCCGGATTTGGTAGTTTCGTCGTTAGGGATTGTGCCAAAAAAGGAGCCAAATAAGTTTAGACTTATTTATCATCTCTCGTTTCCTAAAGGTCAGTCAGTTAATGACGGCATATCACCTGATATGTTTTCGGTGGTGTATACTAGGGATGAGCGATTATAATCGACAAAGTTGAAATCGGCACGATTTTTAGGTTGATCGGAAATTTCCGATCAAGCGATATTTTTAGGTGTACAATCAGCAATAAATCTATTACTATCGCGGCATTTTTCCGGCGCTTTCCTGTCATTTTGGGGCGGCCAGCAAATCAGCTAGAGCATAGAGCAGGGGTGAGCTGGGTGTGCAACGTCATGACAGTGATGTGTAATGGTTTTCATTGGCTGAAAAATAACAATGACCTCATTTTGCATAGAACAGCTTTCCTGTTCATTTTTTAGTGTCTCTCACTATAGACAAGACGTGTCTACGAGGGGTCTCTTCAATACAGCTCAGAGAACACAGGTTTTCTCTCTTTATTCATACAGAACAACAATGCTTTTAGCTGTGAACATTAGAATCTAGGTAGATTAGAGAATTTCAGTTCTTAGTTAGACAGAAACTTTTAAAGAAGCATCTAGCGCTGTACTTCCGCGGGTGACGGACGGACGGACAGACAGACAGACATGCCTTGGCTTTGGAAAGGAAGTAGGGTGAAATTGTGCAGCCCCAGAACTCTGCTTTTGAAACCTGCATTGAAATTGCATTTTTTTAACCACTGTTTTGGCCAGCACAACCTCGGCACACCTGTATCTTTTATTTTGTGCCTCCCAGTTTTTTTCAAAGAGCCACCTTGTAAATTTGGATACATAAATTTTCAAAGTAACTGTGGTGTAATTCATTGTGCAAAAAACACCTTTGGTTATCCGTATAACTTTTTAAATAGCTGTATTTCACCTTTGGTGCAGCCCATTTTGTCCAAAGAGCCACCTCGTACGTTAAATAGGATACATAAATATTTCTAGTAACTGGTTGGTGTATTTCATTCAAAGAGCCACCTTGTACTTAAATTTAGGATTACAGAACATTTATAAGAACTATCGGTGGTATTTCATTGGTGAGAAAACCACCTTTTCTTATCCGTAAAACTTTTTAAATATCTGTATTTCACTTTAGTGCAGCCCCAGTTTTGTTCAAAAGAGCCACCTGTTAACTTAAATTGTAGGATACAGAAATTTTCTAGTAACGTAGGTGTATTCATTGGTGCAAAAACACCTTTGTTATCCGTATTACTTTTAAATAGCTGAATTGCACATGGTTGCAGCCAGTTTTGTTCAAAGAGGCCACCTTGTACTTAAATTAGGATCCAGAAATTTTCTAGTAACTGTTCTCTTGTGTTCATTTGCTGCAAAAAACGCAATTTCCCCACTGTGATAATTCATTTTCTGAAATACCTTCTTTGAAGACAAAATGCGGTTGGGGTCAAAGGCATTTCAAAAGATCAAGAGACCAAAGAGGAAGATTTTGTCTGCTGTATGCCCAATTGCTGATACATTCATATGAGAGAGAAGTAAGCCGGTGAGTCACCACAAATCCGAGCGGGCTCGGCAACTGCCTGGCAGTGCCTGGTTGCTTGTAGCCCGCAAGCTCCAGGATGTAGAATGTCAGGATGAGGAAGTCACCAATTGCTGATGATGATGATGACATTCGTTGGAGATCCAACGTGGTCTTTTTTTCAGCATATTTTGGCTTGCGAGGTTTTCACCATCACCTGACGAGGAGGAAGACAATGGGGTAGTGTCATAAACGGGTCCCGCCTCAAAAAGGTAGAGGGCGGTCGCACAAGTCCGCTGAATTCATCACCAGCCACACTCAGCGGAAACACTACTCCTCCTTATCGCCAAACGAAAAGGGCAGGACCTTCTCAAAGTCCAGGGCTTTTTCGATCAATGCCACAGAGATTCACCCCAGCGCTGTACCTATGCCGCCTTTTTTGCCATTAAAGCATCAGTAGAGGGAAGAATCTTAAAGTTGTCTTTTAACCACGCACCACAGGTCTAGGTCACATGCAGCGAATTGCATGAGTTGAAATGGAAGGGAACACTTGGCCAAAAAAAAGGCCACACCGATCCTGGGCTTCCAACCCACTGTCACAGCCCTCTGTCTCTGCCTCCTCCATGCCCTCCACGACCAAGCGTTCCACAGCTGCCATGTCTCCTCAGAGGCATGAGCAAGGATCAGCCTCCGCTTCAGCCTCCATCCAATCGCCCGAGTACCACCCAGCACCACCAGAGACCCATCCTATACCCCTTCTCCTTCCACCAGTTTGACCTGCCAGCCATACCGCGGACCAGTCTAAGCAGCCAACCAGTCTGTCTACCCAGGTTTTGAGGGAGCAGAAGAAACACTTAACCAAACCAGCCCAAAGAAGCCAAAAAGCTGAATGTCCGGCATTGCCAGGCTTTTGGCCTTGAAATGTTCCTTTCCTCGGAGGGACACAGATGGTTGCGTCCACCATCATGGCCCTGCCTGCCCCCAATACCAGATCCGAGCAGGCATTATTTTCCAGGAAAGCCCCCGTCCCTGCCCTGGCCAGCCATGTGTCATCCTAAAATTTCAAGCACGTTTGTCCCTGCATCTGTGTCCCGGCAAAGTCCATCTGACCACCAATAGGATGGACTAGTAAAGCACGGCCAAGCCGCGATAACTCTGTGACAGCTCACTGGGTGAGCTGGGTGGAATTCTCTGGTGTGTAACGGTGGCTCCTTCAGTGCTCGGCGCACGCTCTTCAAAAACCCCCAGAGAAGGTGCAGGGTTCTTTCCCCCAAGGTCCCACTGGTAGCATCACGTGCTATAGAAACCAGGCCGTGTTGATATTGAATCTGTCTTGAGACCGTCACACACAGGTCAGGAGCTGTGGAATGGCTCTCGCAATGAACGAGACCGGCACTGGCTGGGTGACAAGAACCTTGTGCCAGGCAGATGGTGTGCGATAATGGCAAAAATCTCCTGGCCCTGCGCCTTAAATGATCGGTAGTCTGGAGCACATCCCTTGCCTGGCACACGAATGTCATGATCCTCGTCGTCAAGAAATTTTCTAAAGCGCTACCTACCTCGTGGTCTGACTGCCTAGCTGAGAAGGCTCGAGGTCTGAGCTCACACCTTTTTCCGCCATTCGCACCCTGCTCGGCCTCCCCATCAACCGTCTCATTGGTTGACGTGGCAACACTCGGGAATTCCACCCTCCGCATTCTCCAGCCGATTAGTGGCAGTAGTGCAAATGCCATTACGCATGTTACGAAAGTGACACATGGCCTGACAAGCAGCGGTGGCGGACCCGGGTGTTGAGCCACCGAGAGTGGAGGCATGGTGAAAGAGCTCTGTACGATCCTTGCCAGTTTTGAATAAGCCACCAAAAATGTCAGTGGCGGAACAATTCCCTTGTCAGCAATGAAGCATTGTGGTGATCTTAGTTCTGGAACAAATCGTTGGACAACTCTGAAACATCAGGTCCCACCAGCGATTGTAGTATGAGACGGACACAGATTGCGGACACAGAGCCTTTCTCCATCTCCCGTCGAATTCCAGAAGGCCCGACAGTTTTTAACAGAAACTTTAATAATCGTCTTCATTAGGCAGTGATTCGAGGTCCCAGGGCTAGTGCAAGCTGCGCCTCAGCTATCAGGTACAGCATCTGTAGGCAAGTTAGGGCCTGTGTTGAAGCTGTGCTAGGAGGAGGAAGAAGAGTATTCCTGGACAACCGAAGTTACCGATTCCCATGCCTTGAAAGAGGTTGGCACGGATTTTGAGCAGAGAGGAAGATGAGGAAGATCAGTTTGGGTAGTGCCCTTCGACCCCAGGGCTTGGGAAATCAAGGCTCCATCTCACATGAGTGCTTTGAATTCTCCATTTCCTCCAACATGATCCTCGCATTAAGGCCATCAACTGAACAACAGTTATTGGGTGGCCACACTCCTCGATCCCCGGTACAAAACAAAACTCAGCACTTTACATCTTCCACCCCACCCAAAAAAGAGGGAAAATGCAGAATTGGAGACCATTCTGATTGATCAACGAGACATCCTGTTTGCGTCTCGCTTCACTTCTTTCACATGTTACGGTGGAACAAACTTCAAGCAACGTGACAGCAGTAGAGTGCCAAGAAGATCTGGCATCGGCGCAGCAGCAGCAAGCATTGAGGCAGAAGCCTAATTGGTGACCTCTGGCAATCCTTATTTACCCACCGTCACCAACGCATGTAATGCATGGGCACACACAAAATACAGAGACCGGCTTAATATCATGGTGCACACTATCGCGTCTCAACACCGATGTTTTAGGATAGTATCCCGACTTTCCACGATAATGTTGATCGTCTTGAACTTTCATCAAGATGAATCAGCATGGAACCTGATGTTGGTGGGCCCCAATATGCCGAGTTCACCGATTTAGTTTAGCCGGCCTACTATCACTATTCCTCTCAAACAGAAATGGTCCTCATGAAAAAAAAAAAATGTAAATGATCATTTCCGTACTGCAAATTTTTAATTCTCAGTTTCCCAAAAGTTTCATTATTGCTGGTTTTGTGGTGAGGAGACTGTAAAAGACACCAATTGTACAAGGTTTCATGAAAAAAACATATTCCATTTACATCACTTCATCTTTAGAATTTTTCGCACCTGACAATGGTTTTTGGTATCATGTGCTGTGAGATACAACTATAATCAAGGTCCCTTTGGAACAGAAATGTGGCTTGTCTAAGTGGCATTTCTCCCTCACAAGTTTTTAACAGTGGCTGAGAATCATTTTTATATTTTTTTGGTCATGCTGCTGTGAAATGCCCGCTATATAACATGTCCTAATTTAAGAATGTGGTTTCTAACAGACCTTTGTTCTTCACAATTGTCAAGAGTGGCCAAAGGGTCATGTTTTTTGAATTTTTGGGCATGGTTCTGGTCAAAAACCAGAATAGGTTGTGGACACTGTTTAATGGACACAAATTGCAAAAAGACTTGTTTTTGCAAGATCTTTAACATAGCTACAATTCCTTGTGTTGAGACAACCCGTTTTAAACACAATTAAATAAAAAAAGAGAAACAAAGACCTGGTGGGATTCCATCCTATTTTAACATGGTTTTTCTAGATTAAAGATACTAAAAAAAATTCATAGTGCAAAATAGCTGATACAAATAATCCTCGGAAATTGTACAAGGGGTAGGTACAGGAAGTCTTGAACAGATGATAGGTATTCCAGAGAACATGGTGTATAAGCACATTCGCCACCCAAAAAAGAGACAATTTCCTCCAACACGTTGAGTAAAACGAGAAAAAGAATGCCAAAAAAGAGGCACCTGTGGTGAAACAAGAAGCATCAGACCACATAGCAATTCCAAGTGAAGCTCAATCTTGGGTCCGCACTCAAAGGAGAGGCAAGCGCACTCGTAGAAGCAGAAATTCTCCAAGCGCTACCCAGGTCCTTGACTTGTGTACTGATAAGTCGGATGTTTTAGCTCAGCATTGACTGTTTTCCGTTTGCTGCAATCATAAGGGAAATTTTTGCCGTTTAATGGATAACGGACGACAGCCTAGGCTCTCACCGCACCCACTGTAACTCCGGCCCTGCTAGCAGATCCTGTGGTGTTAATAAGATTACCAACACAGCCCTGGCTCTCACCCCGGCAAGCCCACGTAACCCCGGGGCCCGCTATCTGAACAGCGTGAACCACGTTACAGCCTCACCCACCTTAATCAGAAAAAACCTTTCCCCCCAATTGGACAGTAAATGCAGGAATATTTTTAAGGCCTCGGAACCCACTGGGGAAAATGTTTCCCTTTTTTCGGCCCTTTCTAATGTTTACCCGGGAGAAGATGTCCCCCAGTAAATGGCCAAATAGCTCTAGAAGCGCAGTATTGGAAAAAGAGTTGTTTTTAATAAAGTTTTTTTTTTAATTTCAAAAATTTTTTGCTGATGGTCCATAAGGGCACCTGTGGGGTTTTTGGGTCATGCTTCATTACAGGAAATGGATAGTCAATGTCCATTTCACAAAAAAACTGCTTTAAAGGGTACTTTTTTTGCGGCACTTTTTAAACTGTGGGTCAAGCCAGGTTTGAGGGTTATGCTGCGGCCCCGGGCAGGTAAGTCATTTTCCAGTTCAAATAAAATGGGTTTCAAAAAATCCTTTTTCCGGCACTTTTTAATTGTGGGTCAAAGGGGGGTTTGGGGGGTCAACTGTGGCCCAGGACAGTTATAGTCTAATTTCCCATTTAAAAAAATGTGGGTTCAAAGACTCCTTTTTTTCCCGCACTTTTTAAATCTGTGGATCTTTAGGTTTTAGGGGCATCTGTGGGGAAAAGGGGCATTATAGTCAATGTCCAGTTCAACTGAAAAAGGTGGTTTTTAAAGACTCCCTTTTTTTTGCACTTTTTAAATTTTTGGACTTTCAGGTTTTAAAGGGTTTTTGCTGGTTCCGGGCAGGGATAGTCAATGCCTTCAAGTTTAAAAAATGTTCAAAAAATACTTCCTTCGGGGACCTTTTTTTAAATTTGGGGTTTTGCATTTAAAGGGCCCTGCTGTGGGGAAAAGACAGGGAAAGTGAATTGTCTGTGAGTTTTTTTCTGGGGACCCGTTGCCTAAATTTTGTTGCCCAAAAAGTAGCACTTACCAGTTTTTCTGTTTGTGGATGTTAAATTCCAGCTTCTCCCGCCCCCGTTTGGGTTTTTAAAAAAAAAAGGTGTTTTTTCCCCCTCCCCTGCTTTTTAAAAGGTCATGGGGGATAATTGTTATCGCAAAAGAAACTCATGTAATTTCCGATATCGCTATGGGAAACGGAAAACCCAAAAATTTACACAAATTTCATCACATTTTTACGGGGCTTTGATGCGGGTTTTTTCTTTCGCTTTAAAGGGAGAGGGTTTCCCTTTTGGGGGAAAAATGGATATTTAATCGGCGTTCCCCCTTTTTGCCATTTACCCCGGGAAAAATTTTCATTTGTTAGGTTTTTTTCAAGGATGAACAGAATTTTTTTTTTGGGCCGCTGCCTTCCCATGGGTTTCTTTCCCTTTTTATGTGCCTATTTTTAAGCCTTTTGTACCCTTTCTAAAAAAGGGTTTGGGACAAAAGGGGTTTTGGGGTTGTCTTCAGTGATTCATTACCTTGATGACTTCTTTTGTGTGGGTCTGGCAGGTTCGTTTGTTTGTCGCTCTTAAGAAAACTCAAGTGGGGCCCCAAAGGGAATTTTTTGGGGGCCCCTTTTGGGACCCGAAAAGACTGTTGGGCCTTCGATGTGCATCAGTTTTTTGGGAATATGCATAGATTTGGAGAGGATGGAGTGCAGGTTGCCGGAGGACAAGTTGGTGTCATTGCAGGAGGTGGTCCGGCGTTCTTATCGGCTACGGAACATTTATTTGAGGGACTTGCAGTCCCTTTAGGGGAAGCTTAATTTTGCATACCGATGGGGCGTGTTTTTTGTCGACGTTTGGCAAGTGCAACAGAGGGAATTTGAGCCCCCCCATCATTTTGTGCGGTTAACCAGTGAACTTCGGAGTGATCTATTGGTTTAGAATTAGTTCCTTTCCCATTACAATGAGTGCTTCATTATTTTGGTTGAATCAGTGTCCGATGCAGAGATTGATATCTTTACTGATGCAGCTGATAGTTCGGGTTTCGGGGCTTATTGTGGTGGTCGCTGGTGTGCGGGTTCTTGGCCGGCATCCTGGTTCGCTTCGAGTTTGGTGAAGAATCTGATGTTGCTGGAATTGTTCCCAATAGTGGTGGTGGTAGAATTGTGGGGAGATCGGTTTAGAGACAGCAGAGTTCAGTTTCACTGTGATAATTTAGGTGTGGTGCAAGTAATCAACGGTCAGTCTGCTTCTTCCCCTCCCGTTGTACGCCTGTTGCGGCACTTGGTCTTAAAGTGTTTGTCCCTGAATGCGTGCGTGGTGGTGGAACATGTGCTGGGTGTGAAGAATTGCATAGCTGATTCTCTTTCTCGATTTCAGTGGGATTGTTCCCGCACCTTGGCTGCGGGGGCGGCGAGAAAGGTCGAAGAATGTCCTCATCAGCTTTGGAGCGTGGTCTTCGGGAAGCTGGGCACTTGATTCACGGATCTTTGGCAGATGGGACACGGGCGGCTTATGATGCGGCGCAGCAGTTATGGGTGGACTGGGTGGTGTTTTTGGATGATGTGGTTTCGTATGACAATATGGTAGGGGCTCTGTTGTGTTGGTTAGCTTGGGCAGAAAAAGAGGGTTGGCCTCTTTCTAGAGTTTTTCATATTTTCTATGGAGAGGCAGTTTGTTTTAAACTTCGCCAGCGGGATGTTAAGAAGGATTTCGTTGTAGCGGGGGCTTAAGGGGTTATAGGATTGGTAGGAGTGGGCGGGATTCTCGTCGCCCGGTAGCGTTTTAGTTGTTAGAGCGCTTGCTGGGACAGTTGGTTTCGATCTGTAAATCTCGCTTTGAATTTAGGTTATTAAGTTTGGCCTTCTCTCTAGTATTTTTCAGTGAATTGCGTATTGGAAAGTTGGTTTTGCCTAGTCGGTCAAGGGTGAGTGGCTTGTCGATTGACGACGTGATGTTGAGTGGGAATAAGATGGAGTTTATTGTTTTTCGATCAAAAACGGATCGGTAAAATAGGGAAAGGTTGGAGAATAGTGTTGGGACGTGTTGCGGGGGCAATCTCGTATCTGTTGACATGTTTTGGGGTATTTTCAGAGATTAGGGGTGTGGCTTCTGGTCCTCTTCTCTGTCATGAGGATGGTTCGTTTTTGTCACAATTTAAATTTACGGCCATTTTTAGGCGATGCTTACTGAGGCTTGGAATGGATCCCGGCAGTTGGGGGCTTGTGGCCGGAATTGGTGCGCAAGATTGGTACATGGGAAGCGGACAGGTTTCGCTTATACGTTCGCCCGCATTTGGTATGAGTACTTCCTGGGGGTTACGTCTTTACTGTTATGTTTTTTTCCTTGTTTTTCAGTTTTTAGCCCGGGAAGCCTGTCTGGTATGGATACTTGGCCATTCATTTGTCCACTGGGGTGCCAAGAGAGCTGACGTGCGACCGGATGGACGGCAGCTTGGTTTTCCACGCGAGGTGGCTGTAATACGTTGGATTGGAAGGAGAGGCATGATATGGTCGGGTTGTCTCTGGGTTTCCCAGGACTGCAGACCTCGATAGACCTACGAAGATTCTGGTCATTCACGCGGGAGGCAATGACTTAGGGGCGCTTACCACTCGTGAGTTGTTATGGGATATAAAGGCTGATCTTTTGAGGTTGTGGATCTTGTTTCCAGGTTTGGTGGTGGTATGGTCGGATATGGCGAACAGGCACTATTGGAGGGGAGCCAGATTGGTGGACCATCTGAACAGGGCTCGTATAAAGGTGAATAGGGCAGTTAGGGGATTTGTAGCTTGGAATGGGGGGCTATTTGTACGGTATCTGGAACTGGAATCCGGCGATGATAGTTTTTGGTTAAATGATGGAGTACATCTGAATGCTGTGGGGCTTGATTTGTGGGCACTGGGCCTACAGGAAGGGATAGAGAGGGCTTTGGGGCTTGTTGTCGGTTTCGCATGCATGAGGTGTCATGCCATGCTCTCAGTGGAGGTAGGGGTCCTTGGAGTTGGTGGTACAAATTGCGAGGGAGTCATAAGGAGGTTGATTCCCTCGGTTTATGGTGGATTAAGTTTGGTCTGGTGAAGGTGGGGGGCTCCTGCAGGGTAAAGTCCCTGGGAGTCCAAAATCAGTTGTGCCATTAAGATGGCTTTGGTGCCCCCGAGCCAGTGGGTGCGGCTGGGGGTAATAGTCGTAACATTTAACTATTTTGGTCGCCAGATCTTTTAACTTCAAATGACCCCCTGCCCATTACTGGAGATGATTATTACTTTATTCTGTAATGTTTACAGATGGTTAAATTATGGATGGTTTTAAGAATAAAAGTTAACAGATTTCTATATATTATTTTGTATGTTTTTGTATGTTAATAAAATGGGTGCTGTGGCCAATTTAATCCAACCTGTTTTTCTTGTCGTTCTTTTGGAGTTAGGGGGAGGTTGGGTGAGCAGAAGAAAGGATCTGAGGAAGAGGGTTGGTCCAGCAGTGAGATTTTTTGAGGGGGTTATATATATAAGTTATATTATATAAGTTATATATATATATATAAATATATATATAATATATATATATATATATGATCGTTATATATATATATATATATATATATATATATATAATGATCGTATATATATATATAATCGTAATATCGTATGATAATCGTATGATCGTATATATATATATATATATAATCGTATATATCGTATGATAATCGTATGATCGTAATATAATATGATCGTAAAATATATATATATAATATATATAGATCGTATATATATATGATCGTATATATATATATATATATAATAATATATATATAATATGATCGCATATACTTATTAATATATATATATAATAAGTATACACTGCACGGACTCTATGGTGCGTTAGGGTCATATTGTGTGGGACATGGCCACTCTTAAGCCTGTTAGGTGTTATGTTAACAGCCCAGTAGACATGTCTAAGCCTATATCAATCTGTTGTGAACAATGGAAGTGTATCTAAGCGCAAGGGTGTATCTCAAACTGTGTTGTGGAACACAGCCACCCCTACGCCTGTTACTTGTTAGGCTATGTTCACACAGCTTATTGCGGCACATATAGTACGCGCCGCAAAACGCCGTGTGCTTTGGAACCACGCGCTAATCATTGACATGCATTGTTCGCACCGCATAAGCGCCGTGAACAAATGACATATCAATTCTCCCCCCGAGCATACAATATGATCGTATTGTATGCACGGGAAGACGACGACGACCCGGAATTGCGGCACACATTTCGCGCGTATAAAGCGCAATACCTGGCGGAATACGCGGCGAAATGTGCGCCTCAATAAGCCGTGTGAGCATACCCTTATACTGTAATAGCATATACCTGGGCTAATATACAATGCACACTGCCTCGTGTGTATGGTGGTCTGGATATGGCAACTCTCCTAGTGCCGTCTTCAGCAAACATATATCAATCCCGCCCAAAAAGTGAATATAAAAACTCACATTTATTCAAAGTCTTCATTCAAGTAAAAACAGTCCATCAGACATACTTGTATTCCTTTTCAATAATCTGCAACAGCAGTATCCACGAGCAGTGAAAGACTCGATCCAGCTCAATCTCATCCCAGCCGCATGTAGCTAGTGAGAGCAGTATGGACAGGGGGCGTCACCCCCCGCGGAAGCGACGTTTCGGAAGACAAACTCCTCCTTTCTCAAGCACAGGTAGCTGATTACAGACTATACTTATATAGGAGATTAATTATCATTATTAAATTAGTAACTTTTCTGACAACATTAAAACATTTAAAAACATACAAATTTCAGAACATACGTTATCACTTTTATAGAAAAATATTCATGTTAAGGTTCTCATTTAGTCCCTTGGGGTTGAGTGTAATCTAATTTAAAAAATCCACATTGCTTCTCTACCAAAAGTGTTCTTTCTATTGATGTAACCTTCTAAGGGATAGACCTGTTTACAAATACACCATCGGATTTTCTGACACTCCATGGCGTCTCTCATGAAAATGACGGGAAAACCGAGCTCTCCCAAATTTTTTATTGTCATGTCATCACTTTTGTCCTTTTTTTTCTAAATAAAGTGAAATACCTGGGCAAAAAATAGGTCCGATATAGGTCGAAATATTCGAAAACAAGGACAAAACACATTAGAGATACTAGTGATACCAGTGCTTTGGGTTCAGGGGACTCTGTATCCAATAGAAGTGGCCTTACGCTGTAAAAAACAGGAGGATTTTTTAGAAAAAAAACCCACAACACGACGATCGCGAAAATGGGAACAATTATGGCAGAGAAACCACCACAAAAAGCCCGTGGCAGACCAAAGAAGAAACCATAGAACACCTCTTCCCATAATATTTCCTCTAAGACATTAACTCCAAATCAGGAAGATGTCTTAAATAAAGGACTAAACCTTCGTTCCATCTAATCATAATGATCTGTTTCAATTTAATGTGGATTTGCATAGGTTAGGGTCGTTCAAAACGTCTTAAAATGTTTTTCTGTGAAAATAAAAAGGAAAATTCCTAAAACAGCACAACATCCAAACGTATTTCTCAAAAAGAGTCAGTTTGATCCACCCATACATAAAAACCACACTGGATAACGTTTGCACAGGCGGTTAAAAAAGAAGTAGAATTAAAATTTAAAATAGCAATGCTTCAATATAATGCAGAGAAACATTGTAGGAAGTTTAAAAATTTTAATAGCAAAGAATGGAAAGGCAATGAAAAGAGTTAAAAAGTGATAAAACCAATTACCATAAAAAAACCGAAAAAGGTGGAGCAACCGTTATAATGGACACTAGTCACATATACAGGAGGCACTATACAACGGGCCGGAAATGAGATCGTATATAAAAAATTTGATAGAAAACCCCACTAAAGAATTTAATACATTGATAAGAATATTTTGGAGGATGCCACAGAAAATGGCATAAATAAGTGAACGATTAAAAAATTCTTTGTATAATGAACATCCCAGGGTCCCTATCTTTTACCTTGTACCTAAGGTACCAAATCTGCCACCAATCCCCCGGGACGACCTATAGCCCTCAGGGGTCAACTTCGATATTTGAAAAAATTGCTATTTATGTGGACCAATTTTTGCAAAAACATTTTTTAAACGGATCAACGTTCTCTACAAGATACCACAGAATTGTTAAAAATTATAAAAAAACTTGGATTGTAAAGATGTACCTATTTAGTCACATTAGACAAAAATCTCTAATACAAACAATTCACTTGGGGAAAAGGGATAAAAGCAGTGAGAACAACACTATGTGAGGACGCGTCCTTAACTAACCAGCAGATTAATCTTATTATGTCATTGTTGGACAAAATTTTTGACTAAGAACTATTTTAGGTTTGGCGCACAATTTTTCATACAGCAACAAGGCACCCTCTATGGGGTTTGCCTGCAGCCCGGGGTTCGCTAACCTCATATGATGTTTTTTTGAAAAAACCTATGTCTTTCCATCAGGCTCTCATCCACATGTCGAATTGTGGCTTAGATATGTGGTTATATCTCGTTGCAAAGGAAGGGCACTGGTGAACAGCTTAATAATTTCAATTGACAATGCTTAACTCTTGCCATCCGTTAATCCGGTTCTCAGCTACCATTAGTGAACATTTGTTTTCAAATTTTTTGGACCCTTGAGATACAGAAACATGAAGTACATTAAAAACCGTACTTTTATTCCAAACCTATGGAAAAAAAAAAAATCTTTTACTTAAAACAAGTCACCATGCCCCTAGTATATTCAATGGCATACCAAAAAATCAGTTTGTCAGAGCTAGACGTATTTGCTCTGACACATCAACATATATGAACAGATGAAAAAGATAGTTAAAAAATTCACAAAAAAGAGGATATGATAGAACTAATTGGAAACAAAGGGGCAAGATGTTTTTGGCCATGGATAGAGAAAGAGCTGTTACAAACTAATAATAAGGGAAGAACAACGATAAAATTCTCATTCATTAGTGAGTTTGGATGTCAAAGTAAAAATATCGAATATAAATTATAAAAAAAAACTGGCCGCTACTGTCCACTGATCCCAAATTTGGTTACTTGTTAAAAACACCGCCGAGATTTTATTATCGAAAGGCTAAAACCTTGGGAATATGCTTATTAGATCAGACATAAGGGATTAAAAAAAAAACTAATGAGTATAACAACAAAAAAAAAGGGACATTTCCGTGTATGAATTGTCAAAAATTGCCATGCCATTATACGTGGTTCAATATACACACAAAACCACAAAAGGACACAAAATCAACATTAGAGGTATGCATACTGCAATAGCAAAAATGTCATTTATTTTTTGAAGTGCCCTTGTGGCTTGGGATATGTGGGGCAGACCACCCGCAATGTTAAAATCAGAATTAAGAACATCGTTCAGCCATACTACGTTTCAGAAAAAAATAGACAAAAGTGATGACAATGACAATAAAAAATTTGGAGAGAGCTCGGTTGCCCGTCATTTTCATTGAGAGACGCCACGGAGTGTCCCGAACTCCCGATGGTGTAAATTTTTTGAAAGGTCTATCCCTTAGAAGGTACATCAAATAGAAAGAACACTTTGTGTAGGAAGCAATGTGGATTTTAAATTAGATACACTCAACCCCAAGGGACTAAATGGGAAAAACCCTTAACATGAAATATTTTTCCATAAAAGTGATAAAACGTTTTGTTCTGAAATCGTATGTTTTTAAATGTTTTTTATTTGTCAGACAGTTACTAATTAATAATGATAATTAATCTCCTATATAATTTAGTCTTTAATCAGCTACCTGTGCTTGAGAAAGGAGGAGTTTGTCCCTTTCCGAAACGTCGCTTCCCTTGGAGGGTGACGCCCCCTGTCCATACTGCTCTCAAATAGCTACATGCGGCTGCATAGATTGAGCTGGATCGAGTCTTTCACTGCTCGTGGATTTCTGCTGTTGCAGATTATTGAAAAGGAATACAAGTATGTCTGATGGACTGTTTTTACTTGAATGAAGTCTTTGAATAAACGTGAGTTTTTACTATTCACTTTGGTCGGATTGATATATGTTTGCATACCCTTATACTAACAGCCTAGTAAACTTGTCTAATCCTGCTGATGCATGTCATGTCAATCTATTGTGGACAATAGAAGCGTATCTAAGCCTGAGGGTGTAAACATCTCAAACTGTATTGTGGAAAACAGCCATCCCTACTAGCAGCCCAGTTGATATGACTCAACCTGTTGATAATCTCAAACTGTTGAAGACAATAGTGCAACTATACCAGTTATGTATGATACTAACCGCCCAGTAGATGTATCCAACCCTATAGGGTGTGATAGTATCTGCCGAGCTCTTGGGTCAAAACCTAAACTGTGGGATATTCTCTGCCAAGGTTATTCACCAGAGCCTGTAGAGTGTAAATCTATAGACCCCAGTCACAGAGGTGATGTGCCTACACATGCAAGGTGTGATATTCACCACCCTGTGGATTCCTTTCAACACTTGATATCTGATAGTCCCGATATAGAAAGGGGAATAGCTTACTGGGGAGATGGGCTATGCCACCTATACCACTGCTATGCAGATGAGGTTGTCAAAAGGCCCGGTGGGTCCACTTCCCACGCCTCATCATAAAGGCGGGAAGTGTGAGGAAAATGTGCGGAGCAGCTATGATATGGTAATAGGGTCTGTCTATAACCATCATAGAAATGTGTATCCTGTATTGTTATAAAACTGTGTATATACTATATTTCAGTGAATTATGGGATCCCCCCTGTCTGCAAATGGAATTTGTAGCCCTGGTCTGTGACTTGTCATACAGCCCCTTAAAAATATTCATCTGACCTCTTGTTTATATTGTACAGTGCTGGCAATCTCTATGTACATTACACAGCATTTTATTGCCCAAAAGCCAGGCACATCAGATATGCCCTCTGACCTGCCCTAACCATAAACCCAGATGATGCTTGGTAACAACCTGGCCTAAGAAAGTGCTCTGTTATAGGAAATTTCAGAGTTCAAATGAACTGGCCAAACTCACGGATTAGTTGTGGATGCCATCTAGTCGGCTAAATGAGTAGCACTCCTCATTAAGGATGAGTTATCTGGCCCACATTATCATATTCCTAGCCAATCAGTTATCAGCTCATTTCCCTAATTAGTCAAGGGTATGTTGTGACCTGCATCCAGCATGAGGGGTATAAGATCTGTTCCCCAAGAGAAGTTCTTTGTACACAGGTTACGGTTAAATTGCTGATAGAGCTGTGTCCCATTTCTTCCATGCCCCAGGATCTGAAGAACCTACCATTGTAAGTGTTAGGTATTTTCTATGTTTTCTCCAATTTATTTTATGACTGTTGTATGTATGTCATTTTACTGTATTTTGTACTCTATGGAAGCACTATATCTTTTTCATATTAAATATAAAAAATAATAAGTTAGTCCTTGTTTGTTCTAAGAACCCATAACTTTAAAAAAGTGTATTAACCCTGTGACTGCTGGAGAGCCTGGAATAGTATTTAATCCTACAAGTGTTGGTATGTGGTATTTGCATATCGGAGTCCTTCTCTCCGATTTCCTTTTCTTTTGATTATTGAAGTAAGGTGGTGGCAGCAAATATATTTTGCGGTGCCTGGAACTGTTCTGGAGTTGGATTTATGCTCAATTTGCCACCTGAGTGACAGGTGAGTTGAAATAGAACTGAGTGGAAATAAATTAACTCCATTATAGTGGCCTCCACATTAAGTGCTGGTAAGTGTGTATGTGACAACCTATAAAAACCTTTAAAACCACAATGGACAGGTCTGTAAGTACACTCAGACATCACCACCATTTCACAGGACCCAAAATCAAATAAGTTACATATCTCTAATAGTAACTAAATACATGCAGTCCTCGACTTACACTGTTCCAACTTACACCTGTTCCCTAGTTACAAACAGAGATTTATGGGGCATGATGGCACTTGCAGTTCTATGTTCCACAGCAGATAGTAGTTGTGGAACGACAGGTTCCAGCATGCCACAGCAGCACATGAGGTGAAAATGAGGTGAAAATTATGTGAAATCTTCTTAACAGGGGCACATACAGCAAAACAAATGTAAAATCCTTCCCTGAACTATCCAAAACAAAAGAAAAAAAAAACTTGAGCTGGAGTTACATTTAATAAATCTACCTGTTCCGACTTCAATACAAATTCAACTTAAGAACACAGTTACAGTCCCTATCCCATTCATAACTGCCTGTATAATGAATAAGGCAAGTAAACATGCAAAATGAAAAACAAGCAAAAAATAAAGAACAAAAAAGCAAATAAATTTATTAAGGTTGTATTTAAACTTCATATCACATCTTTGTTATTCCCACATATGTGTATATAAATCTCTAACCTTACCCTTACCTAAGGATGTGTTTATGCGGCACAGGACAAATACCAGTCGGGAAATCCCGACCGGTATTTGGTCTGTTTCTGGCATGCAGGGGGGGGCGGATTTTCTCTGCGGTTTGTGGATTCAAGCCCTCCCCCTTCGTACCGACATGTCCATGTTCCGCGGAAGAATGAACATGTTCTATGTTTTTCGGACCACCAGTGGTCTAAAGAACCGCCCGGCGGAAAATCCGTGCAGTGGGATCGCTGTAAGGATTTTCCATTAAGGTCCGTGTTAAAGGTTGACAGCCAGTTTACAGACGGCTTTCAGAACCGAAAACCGTCTGTAAATCCAGCTAAAAAACTGGATCCTGGGGACATGCCCTGAGAAAGCTGCCACAGAGGTACCGATACACGTAGGTGTTGGGAGTTTTCCCGTTTTTTGTGTGGTAAAAATGTTACAATAAAATATTTTCTGTGGTTGTGCAGCTTTTTCTATTTGCCTTCTTTTTTTTAATTATTTTTGCAACTGTTCGGCATTTAGCTTGCATCCATTACTGGTTGTACCCACCATTCTTTATAGCCTAATTTTATTGCTTCAACACGCTTTAAATGCAAGCTACTTGTAATTGGTGTTGATTAAAAATATCATTGTCTGACTACAGCGTCTTTGTATTTTGATCATTGCGTCCTATACTTTTCTCTCGTTAACTATAGTAGGTAGGTAAACTAAAATAACTAGACAGAAGTAAGGTACAGATATGAGGGAGTCACTTCAAATTCATATTTCAGTTTGTTTTAAGTCTATAGATGCGTTTATACGGCAAAGACCAAATACCGGTCGTATTTTCCCGACCAAATACCGGTCGGCCTTTTTTTGGCATGCAGGGGGATGGCTTTTGTCTGCAGTTTGTGGATTCAAGCTGTCCCCCTTCGCACCCACATGTCTATGTTCGCCTGAAAACCAGGCAGAAGAATGAACATGTTCTAAGTTTTCAGTGGGGACTGCTGAATGGATTTTCTATTAAAGTCTATGGAGGAGTGTTGCTTGTTGGTTTTCAGACAAAGCAGAGGTTAAATAGGTTCACAGAGTGAATCCAACCATTTTAAAACATAACTTTTAATTATTTATTCATAATAAAATATATACCAGGATCATCCATAGAAAAAATAACGATAGTAGCAGTTACCACCCTGGAAGGTAGGATCAGCGAGGTGGCCAATGATTCAATAGGTGCTCATAACCTATAGGGAAGAAGAGAAGGGAAATGGGGAATCTAACCCCTATCCACGCCTCTACTCTCACCCTGAGCGGAGAACTTTCCCTAGAAAAGGGCGACCCTGCAGTGTTATACTATAAAGCCCTGGAAATGTCTCTATTATGGACTAAAATGTATACAGACTGTTGTACTTAATATAGACAACTAATAAAGCAGAGACGTGTTTTAATTAAAATAATGGAATCCTCAATGGGCACAGGTATACAAAAATAGCCAATCTGGCAAAGTACAATAGTAACGGCAGCATTAGTAGGCGCTAGTATGCAAAACATAGCATGAGCATGGTCCAGCAAGTGAGCTATAGCAGAACTGGTGTGTCTAAATAACCTGATGCCAACGATCAAGCTTGGCATATGTATAGCTAGTTGATCATTAATTATTAGCTTACCTATGGCTCATGTCAGTCACAGTGTCCACAAAGGTGTATTGTGCCTGCATACAGTTATGGTTTGAATTGAAACGTTTGCAGAGCCATCCGAATGGAAATCCAATAGAACAACAGTGCTGTGTGCAAAGGCAACTGTAACGGTGCGGCGCCGATGGACGTACGCCGAAGCGCCGACCGCAGACATCCGGGTGTGGATCCTCTGTGATCACCGCAGCGAGGGGGGTACTGGAGGACAACGCCAGGGAGTGGAGTCAAAGGGGGCCCCCTGGTCTTCGCCAGAGCCCGCCGCAAAGCGGGATGGACTTGGCTGCGGGACCCCCGGGTTTCACTACCCCTGACGTGGACCTGCGGTGACAGCCGGGGTGCAAGACAGGAATCCAGGCGGTGGAATACAGGAAATGTACAGCAGGATACAGGAGGGTTAAACGTAAACATAAACCCACAGGATACAGCAGGGAACTGGACGGGTTAACACATCAGGTACAGACCAGGGAACACAGCGGGAAAACAGGAGAGCACATACAGGACAGGAACACGGAAAGGATACAGGAGACACAGACACGCGGACGGACGGCCAGGAGTCAGATGACCCCCCCACCAAAGACACTGGACCAGCATCTCAGGGGTTAAAGACTCCAACAGCAGACCTGAGATGCTGGCAGGAGCTCAAGATGGGAAGCAGCTGGACACAGCAACAGACTGCAATGAACTGACACAGAGCAGAGGCAGGACCTCCTCTTATAGGCAGGGGTCAGAGGCAAAGAGGAAAGTAGACAGAGAAAAGGGAACCTATAAGAGACAGAAACTGCAGCGCGGGGCCCTAAGAGGAACAAGCACACACAGGACCCCAGGAAGCAACAGAACAGGACAGGTAAGCACAGGAAGGCACGACACGCCGACGGCCCAAGGCAGGGAACCGCGGCGTGAACCGTGACAGTACCCCCCCCCCCCTCAAAGCCCCCTCCTCCCCTCCAAATCACACACCTGGCGTTCCACATCGGTCAGGGGCCCGCCACTTCTACGGGGGCAACCCCAAAACTAAGGTACGGGCTGAATATAGCCAGTTTTAGGGAAAAACCTAGATAAGGAAGTTTCACGGAGGAAATAAACGGCACTAGCCAAAATTAGAGGGGGGGCCAGGGCGGGCAGTAAGCCACAGGGGACTCAGAAGGCTCAGGGCGAGACCGTAAGCCACGGGGACTCAGAAGGCTCAGGGCGAGACCGTAAGCCACGGGGACTCAGAAGGCTCAGGGCGAGACCGTAAGCCACGGGGACTCAGAAGGCCCCAGGGCGGGGACCGTAAGCACGGGACTCAGAAGGCTCAGGGCGAGACCGTAAGCCAGGACCTCAGAAGGCTCAGGGCGAGACCG
Organism: Phyllomedusa bahiana; assembly: GCA_025379985.1. Taxonomy (NCBI): domain Eukaryota; kingdom Metazoa; phylum Chordata; class Amphibia; order Anura; family Hylidae; genus Phyllomedusa; species Phyllomedusa bahiana. Next base: position 38,869 of record JAODAL010035669.1, read on the forward strand.
TAAGCCCCGGGACTCAGAAGGCCCCAGGGCGGAGACCGTAAGCCACGGGGACTCAGAAGGCTCAGGGCAGACCCTAAGCCAAAGGGACTCAGAAGTCAGGGCGAGACCGTAAGCCCACGGGACTCAGAAGCCTCAGGGCGAGACCGTAAGCCACGGGGACTCAGAAGCCTCAGGGCGAGACCGTAAGCCACGGGGCCTCAGAAGGCTCAGGGCGGAATCATGAGCTAGGCAACAGACGGACGCTCAGGGCTGAACCATGAGCTAGGCAAAAAGACGGACGCTCAGGGGTGGAACCATGAGCTAGGGAACAGACGGACGCTCAGGGCTGAAACCCTGACTAGGCACAGACGGACGCTCAGGGCTTAACCATGGGGCTAGGCAACAGACGGACGCTCAGGGCGTAACCATGAGCTAGGCAACAGACGGACGCTCAGGGCTGAACCATGAGCTAGGCAACAGACGGACGCTCAGGGCTGAACCATGAGCTAGGCCAAACGGAAGCTCTGGGCTGGACCATGAGCTAGGCCAAACGGAAGCTCTGGGCTGGACCATGAGCTAGGCCAAACGGAAGCTTGGGCTGGACCATGAGCTAGGCCAAAAAGGAAGCTCTGGGGTGGACCATGAGCTAGGCCCAAACGGAAGCTCTGGGCTGGACCATGAGCTAGGCCAAACGGAAGCTCTGGGCTGGACCATGAGCTAGGCCAAACGGGAGCTCTGGCTGGACCATGAGCTAGGCCCAAAAGAAGCTCTGGGCTGGACCATGAGCTAGGCCATACGGAGGCTCTGGGCTGGACCATGAGCCAGACAACGGGTGCAGACGCTCTAGATGGGGGCAGGGTCACCCCGGCGGGATCCATGGTCAGTTCATACTGTAACGGTGCGGCGCCGATGGACGTACGCCGACGCGCCGACCGCAGACATCCGGGTATTGGATCCTCTGTGATCACCGCAGGCAGGTGGTAGCTGGAGGACCACGCCAGGGAGTGGGAGTCTAAGGGGCCCTGGTCTTCACCAGAGCCCGCCGCAAAGCGGAATGGACTTGGCTGCGGGACCCCCAGGTCACTACCCCCGACGTGGCTACCTGCGGTGACCGCCGGGGTGCAAGACAGGACTCCAGGCGGTGGCCTACAGGACCCTGTACAGCAGGATACAGGAGGGGTAAACGTACACATAACACCACAGGATACAGCAGGAACTGGAAAAAAGGGGAACACATCAGGTACAGACCAGGGAACACAGCAGGAAAGAGAGCACATACAGGACAGGAAAACCCGGGAGGATACAGGAGACACAGACCCCGACGGGGCGGACGGCCAGGAGCTCAGATGACAAGACACTGGACCAGCATCTCAGGGGTTTAAAGACTCCAACAGCAGACCTGAGATGCTGGCAGGGGCTCAAGATGGGAAGCAGCTGGACCCCAGCAACAGACTGCAATGAACTGACACAGAGCAGAGGCGGAACCTCCTCTTATAGGTAGGGGTCAGAGGCCAAAGAGGAAGTTAGACAGAGACAAGTAACCTATAAGAGACAGGAAACTGCAGCGCGGCGCGCCTTAAGGGGGAACAGATCACCACAGGACCCCAGGAAGCAACAGTACAGGACAGGACAGGACAGGTAAGCACAGGAAGGCACGACACGCCGACGGCCCAAGGCAGGGAACCGCGGCGTGAACCGTGACAGCATCCAAGTTGAAAACTAGTGGTACAGCAGGGGTATGCCTGGTTGTTTTTCAGAGCCGTGCTTGCGTAAGTGATACAAAACATTCACCCAGACACAATTACAATGTGTCAAAGTGCATAGAACTTATGTGTATCAGCATATTATGTAACCTCATAGTTATAGATGAAGGTAAACAGCAGACTGTGACATCATTACACAAAAGATATTGTTTGCATTGAGCATCTATTGAACTATTGACCACCTCGCTGATCCTACCTTTTAGGGTGGTAAGTGTTGCTATAGTTTATTTTTCTATGGTTGATACCGACATCTATTTTATTATGTATATTTAATTAAAAGTTATGTTTTAAAAGAGGTGGAATCAAATTGGAACGTTACTGTATTTTGTATTTTAGTTGTGTAAGGGTATGCATAGCGTTTTTCAAAAAGCACTGCAGCCAGATTTTTGTTGTAGGGAGTCATGAAATTCAATACAAATAGTGTGTTTTATTTAAGTGGTGTTTTCTCATTTTTCATGCATTTTGTTTTTTTTTTATTCAAAACTCAGCATGTTCACAGGCATTTACTTCAGGTTTTTTTATGGGTTTCTCCGAAGAAAAAAACCCTGTCAAAAACCCAAAAGAAAAATATCACAGCATTTTTTTTACATAACATAAAAATTGTGCAAAAAAAAGGAAGGTTCGGAAGTGGCCTCAGAAGGGTTTTTTTGCTTGAAAATTCTTTGCCATCTCAGTTTATAAGGTTTCTCAATATATTCTGTCAAGTTATTTTTTTTGGGGACAGTGAGTTTGAAGTTTGAATGGATACTTCAAAAATAAAGAAAAAAAAATATAAATCCCACCCTTTTAAACCATTTCTTGTTTCTGTAGTTGGTTCTGTCTTCCAAAAGTGAATTGTTTCTGTTTTTTAAATTTTTTTCCCCTTATTTTCTCATCACTGCATTGTAAACCCAACTGTTATCTTATCATCTAGGATGGAGAAGATGTGAGGGAGGATTATGACAGAAAATATTTGGATAGACCTGCTCCTTTAGATCTACATTAGATATGGATACACTTTACTGGTTCCTATTCATAATATTAATTTCCTTTTGTCTGGCACACAGTTCTGGAGCTTAGGATATGTTCACACGGTGTCTTTTAGACCGTATTTCGGGGCGTAACTGCGGTACAATACGCCCCGAAATATGACCTGTAATACAGTAATCTAGTTTCATAAGACATGTCACTATGATGATAGGGGATGTTTGAAAAAAAATGGTAATCATGCTATTGAACCCCACGCCTGAACGAATTTGTGAGTCAAAAGGGTGTCTGTGACTTGTAAAAAACTACATGGTGAGGAATCACTTTAATATTAACAAGCTGCCACCAAACAGAACCCTGGAATAAACAACCCTGACAACTGGCACAGAGCAACATAAAGGGGTTTTCTCAGCACAATAAATCACTGGCTGACAGGCAGTTTTGCATTCACACTGTCTCCTCAGACTGCTACCCTGACAGAGCAGAAGATTTTTTATTTTTCTGTATTTTTATCATTAAGATTTTTATTGAGGTTTTCAAGTTATACACAATGTTAATAAACATAGCACAAAAGACAATGTACAAAAATGAAAGAAAAACCAACTGAAAATAAAAAAACAAGCTATGTCAAATATTAGAGTATAAACAGTTGACAACGATTGAGAAAGGTCTAAGATTAACTTATTGTCTGCTTACCAGAGAGTAATTTACAAAGCACAGTAACAAAAAAGAAATTGAAGGAGCAATCAAGTGAAAAGGAGGTGAACCTTTCAAGTTACATTATGTCGAGTACTTAGCTGTGGACCAATGTATCCACCTGCGTCTCGCTTTGTTAACTAAATGTGGAGGAATTACTAAGGAAGTTTCGGGTGAAAAAGCACGTTTCACTCTATTTCATTCTGGAATAAAAGGGGAGGGGTGGTGGATTTCCCCAAAGAGTTGCTATGATTTGGCCCCGTGGGTTTCAGAACATGGAAAAAACACCCTGTGAAGACTTGGGAATCAAAATGGTAAGGAAAGGTAAAGTATTGCCCCTCAGGTGGGAAAAGATAGAAAAACTGGAATGTTCAGATAATAAATTAATTCTCAAATTT
>JAODAL010035670.1:0-42669 GCA_025379985.1 Phyllomedusa bahiana
TTTTTTGATGACAAAATGCGGTTGGGATCAAAAGGGCATTTTTTAAAAGTTAAGAGGTTTGATTTAGTCTGCCTGACCCCCAGTTACTAAATGCCATCAGGGGAGTAAAGGAAGCCGGTAATCGGAAAAAACCCCGGGCGGTCGGCAACCCCTTTTGCAGTCCCCCTTGCTTGTAGCCCGCAGCTTCTGGATGCAAAAAGTCAGGACGCCCCAAGCCCACCTGTTTGTTTAAGATTATTAAATGGGCAATCGTTTTCAAAACAAGTGGAATTCTTTTGGGAATTTCAGGAAAACTTGGGTTCGAAAACGAAATCGAATTTTGGGGGTTGATTCGGGGGAAACCCGAAGTGTGCTTTTTAAATTGAAAAAAGGGCTGCGAGACAGGCGTTACATGGGGCAAAGCCCCTTTTGGGAGGAAGAAGGGGAAATACCCTGCATGACATTTGCGGGAGATAAACCCAAATCGGGAGACCGGGGGGTTCTGTAAACGTCCCCGGGCACTATATAAACCGACGCGGCCGCGGGAGCTCACACTCCTCTCACTGTACTGACAGGAAGGTTTTTCTGCGGGTGAAAGCGCTTTCTGAAGAACTGATTTTTACACAGCGATTTTTGGGGGGTGTCTCAGCGTCTCAAGACTGTTCTCTGAATGTTCTTTTTCTGATTTTTTGGGGTATTTGGGTCTGAAATCCATGTGCGTCCACTGCAGCTGCAATTTCAATTTAAAATCCAATTTGGGCTAAGCCAGTTCCCCGTTGTATTCATTTAAAAAAACAAACGTTTTTTTCAATACAAATACCACTTCATTTTTGGCTTCTTCCCAAATTTTATTGCGCAAATTTTCATCCAGGGGTTTTAAATTTAAAACTTTTTTTTGCTGGGGTGCTGACAAAAATAAAACCCTCTTTTTCCAAAAGCCAAAAATATATTTTTTTTGGTAGCCTAATTCCAAACAAAGGTTAATTACAATTTTATCTCTTGTTGTGTTGGGGGTAGAAAATAAAACCATTGTAACACCTACCAAAAAATACTTGTTTGTGGTTTGGGGCCCAAATTTTATTGCGCAATTTTCATCCAGGGTTAATTAAACTTTTTTTTGCCGGTTTTGCGACAAAAAAAAAACCCTCTTTTTCAACGCCAAATATTTTAAATTTTTTTGGGACCTAAATTTCACAACAAAGGTTAATTACAAATTTTTTCTCTTGTTTGTGGCAAAAAAATAAAGCCATTGAAAAACCCTACAAAGCTACTAGTTGTTTGGGGGCCCCAATTCCCATTTTCGCAATTTAAAATCCAGGGGTTAATTAAGGGGTTGTTTTGCTGGGGGCTTACAAAAATAAACCGTCCTTTTTTTAAAAGCCAAATATATATTTTTTTTGGTAAACCTAATTCCCCAAGCAAAGGGGTTAAAATTTCAAAAATTTTTTCTCTTGTTGTGTGGGGTAGAAAAAACACCATTTTTAACACGCTTAAAAAAGCTACTAGTTTTTTTGGGGGGCTCAAATTCCATTTTCCAATTTACATCCAGGGGGTTTAATTTTTAACCTTGTTTTTTCGCTGTGCTTACAAAAAAAAAAAACCGTCCCCTTTTTAACACCGAAATATATACTTTTTTTTGAAACAAAATTTTACAAGCGAACCTAAAAATAATTCACAACCATCCTAAGGGGGCAAACAGCTTTACCGTTCCCGTCCAAGTTGTTGGGGAAATGCAGTCCCCTCCCTTTTCCAAAAGGTGGGCCCCTCACCATTCAGAAACTAATGGCTTGTGCCGAGCCCGGGGGAAGTTTTTAAGCCGAATTTTTTTTCCCAAAAAAGGGATTTCCAGCCCCTTTATAAATATGTAAACAGAAAGTGGATCAGTCCTTGAGCTTTTGGGGGTTTTTCCCAAAAGGGACAAAAGGCAGCGCGGGCGTCTGGAGCTGTAACTCCCGGGCAGGGCCCCTTTCATGTCCTTTAAAAGGGCCCCCTGGGTTAATTGCTTCCCCCCCCAGGCCCCCACCAACAACTTTGGGCAGGGGCCCCCGCTTTTCTCCTACTTTTTCAAAAATGCTTTCTCCTTCCCCAATGGGCCCCTCCTCCTCCCCACCACCACCACCATCTCAGCCTCCAAAGTACGCTCCATCATACCACATTTTGAAAGGGCACAGGGGTGCCCACGCATTTCCCTACACCTAGTTTTCCCTCGGCAAACCCGAAGCCCAAAAGGGGAGGAACGCCCCCCCGTCATGCAGCAAGAAATCGATTTTTGGGGCTTTCTCCGCGCCAACTGCAAATGGGAACCAGGTAAAAGGGGACAAATGGGGGGAACATGGTGTCCGCGCTCCCACCGAGGGGGGTTTTGGTCCATGCCCCTCCCTTTGGCGCAGGGGTTTCCCAATCTGGTTGTAAAAAGGGTTTTCCTTTGAAGTCCCCACCGTTTTTAAAAAACATTCTGAAAAAGGCCCCTGGGGGGGAAACTGTGCAGCACTTTACCCAAATTCGTACAAAGCCGGGAAACACCCCCCCTCGATTGCAGCGGCAGAACGGCCTCCCCCAACCGCCTGATATCCCGTGTTTCCCCCCGGAAATTTCCCAGCCTGCACATTTTTGGACCGCCGTATGAACAAGAAACCTTAAACGTTTTTTTTGATGATCCAGGCAACAGAAGTACTCCCCTGTGTAACTTTGATGTCAGCCATTGGCAGCTCACCCTGACCCCTGCCGTTTGTTGAGGCCATTCGAGGACCCACGTTTTTGTCATTCGCCGGGAAATAGGGGAAAAGAAAAACGTCATTCCACGCTTAAAGTCCTGGAACAGTTTGCGGGAAAAATCTTCTGGGCAGGGACTTGGAGATGGGGCGACTACATCTCGGGCCACATAATCCGGTGGGCCCGAAATGGAGGAGGAGGGGGAAAAAATTTGGGAAAGCAGAAGCTGTCTGGTGAAATGAGTGGATTTTCTACCCAGGGGACAAGAGAGAGGAGCAGGAGCAGCTGGGGGAGGTGGAGGAGATGAGGGAAAAGAGGCAGATGACTCCCAAGCACCGTGGCCCTATACCTTTTGGGAAAAGGAGGCAGGAGCCCCTCGGATCACTTGTGCAGAAATTTTTCCCGCAGCATGCTTTTTGCCTGGGGTAGTGACAGCCGAAAATCACATCCGGCAGAGGGATAAAAACTGGCTCTCCACCCAAATTTGGAAACCCCCGCTACCGGCCCAAAAAGGGACCTTTTTTTCCCCGCTAAATTTAAGGGAAGACAAAAAAATCCCAAAAACTATAGGGGAAAACCTCCGAAAACAGGGTTTGGGCCCCTGCCTATTTTGGGGGCAAACGTCCCTCCCGACAGGCTGACCGGGGGTTCCTCAACGCTCACTACTACTGCCGGGGGCTGCTTTGGGGAAAGGGGGGGGGGTAAAGGGGCAGTACCACTCCCCTCAGCAGTAAAAACCCAAGTCGGGAATCACTAATGAGCACTTCTTTACCCGCCTAGTGAGGAGGGGCAGTCAAACCCCAAAAAACAGGACAGGAGCATTCCCTTAACCAACAGGTTTTGGGCCTACTTGGACAGCACTCTGCCACCCCCTTAGGAAAATTTCCCTGGACCCACTGGGCAGCCAAACGGATGTTGGGGCCCCAACTTGCCGAGTTTTTCAGTGGAGAAAACTGTCCTGCCCGCCATAAATGTTGGGATCAGACGGGGGTTTTTAGTGCGGCGGGGGCCATCGTTTACCCCAAGGAAACCCCTTGTCCAAGGAAATTTTTGAACGACGACCTTTTTTCAAGAAGGGAAACAGGGGTTTTGGGTCGGCCCGGAAATTTTTCCCCAAAACCAATGCCTTTGGGGTCCCGTCTTGGGGTTTAAAATACCTGCCCAGCCACTATTCTGAAGCCGCCACCCCCCTGATGCCACACATCCCGCCCGATATTTTTTTCCATCTCCTACCACCGGCTTTTCCAGGGACTGGAAATTGCCACCCACCCCAACACTCGTCAATTTTGCCCCCTCTATTTGCTCATCTGCTGCTGCGTTGCTGTTGCCCCTGACATCCACACTGTGTCTTTTGGGCCCCCTTGGGGGCCTGGTTTTGTTTTGCCACCTCCAGAAATTTTATTGTGCCCCCTCTCGGATTTTTCATTCTGTTTCCCCTGTCATTAAACCCCCACTTTTCTGTCATTGTGCCAAATGCCTGACCTCATGCTGCTGGGGGCCCCCCGTGACCTCCGCTCTCAGTCATTTTGCCGCTCGGGCCTAATTTCTATTTTGCCACCTGCAGGAAAAAGTATTTTTTCCACCTCTGACCTCCCTGCTGCTGCTTTTGACTCCTGTCGTGCCCTCCACACGTGTCAATTTTGCCACTGCTTAAACCCTGCTGCTGGGCCGGGGGCTGCTGCCGTCCCCCACCCTGTGGCCACTTTGTTTTTTTCCAAACCTCCAGAATTTTCATTGGCCCCTGTCGAAACCCCATGCTGCTGATGGGGGCTGCTGCCGTGCCCCCCCACACTGTGTCCCTTGTGCCACTGTCTGACCTTATGCCCGCTGCTGCTGTTTCTCCTGCCCTGCCCTCCACACTGTTTTCATTGTAAACCCCTTTTTTGGCCTACTCCTTTTTTGCCACTCCAAAAATTTTTTCAAAAATGCCACTGCCGACCCCATGCTGCTGCCACCCGGGGACCTCCACACTGTTTTTTTGTCCAACTGGGGCCTTTGGGAAATGGGTTTTTTGGGCCCCTTCCAGAATGTCCCTTGTCCCCTGTCTGAAACCCCATCTGCTGTGGCCGCCGCCGTCACCCCCCCACCCGTCCCCTAAATTTTGCCACCTAGCTTCCCCCAGTTTGTTTTTTTCCCCGCTTTTGCTGCCAGACTTTATCAGGCTACGTTCCTGCTTCAGTTTTTTTGGTCAGTTTTGCCCCATAAGTGCCCAGGGCATTTTAATAGTGAAGCGATACTAAGAGCGGCGGCAGTCCATGTGCGGTCATACTAAAACACAACATTGTATGAAGACCAAACCAAGCTCCCCTCTGCATATTTAAGCATGCACAACGTTTTCTACAGCACCCCGGCATGCTCTGGGCAGCTGAAATAGCTGTTTTTTAACGTGATTCGTGCCGAAGTAATTCGGAGACTCGTAAACGAATTTTGTCGAAAATTCGCGAAGTGACACGAACCGATATTTGAGAAATTCGCCCATACTCAATGATTATGAATGACGACATTGCTGATTCCATCCTGGCGCTTCATCAGTGGACGAGTGAGGAAGACGATGGGGTAGATGTCAAATACTGGTCCCGACACAAAAAGGAAGGGTCGGTCCGCAGAGTCCGCTGATATGATTCCGCCAGCCACGGTCAGCTGCAAACCCCCAGCTCCTCGCTTATCGCCGACGAAAAGGTCCAGGACCTCTCAAGCCTGGGCCTTCTTTGAGCAAAGCCCTCTGAATACACCAGCGTTGTCATATCTCGCCTTTGCCGTAAACGGCATAAGTAGAGGTCCCGTGCTCCAACATGTCACCAAAGCCTCTGTCTCCCGCCTCCTCCATCCTCCGCACCACCACCAAGCTTCTCACAGCCCCATGTCTCACCGAGTCATGACAGGGATCAGCCTCCTCTTCATCAGCCCTCCACCGCGCCCGAGTACCACCCGCAACACCAGAGACCCATGCTACTGCCCCCTTCTCCTTCCGCCAGTCTTTGACGACCTGCACCCGTACAGCGGCCAGACTATGCAGCCAAGCCCTTCTGTCTTCCATGTTTGGGAGCAGAAGAAACACCTTAACCAACCCCAAACCATCCCAAAGCCAAAAGCCTGAATGTCTTCATAGTCCAGGCTTTTGGCCTTGAAAATGTTGCCTTTTCCGTCTGGTGGACACAGATGGGTTCCTCCACGTCATGGCCCTCGCCAGCCCCCAAAACCAGAAGCCGAGCAGGCCATTTTCTATGCCAGAAAAGCCGTCCCTTCCCTGGCCAGCCACGTAGTCATCCTAAAAATTCAAGCGCGTTGTCTGCATCTGTGTCCGGAAAAGTCCCATCTCACCAACCCCCGCACATGGACTAGTAAGCACGGCAAGGCCGCAAATCTCTGGTTACAGCTCACAGGGTGAGCTGGTTGGATGACTCCAATGGGGGTGACGGTGGCTCTCAGGCTCGCGCACGCTCTTCAAAACCGCAAGGTGCCCCCACCCCCAAAATGGTGGTTAGGCAAAAAAAAAGGGGGGGACCTATTTAATTTTTGGACATAATCCCCCCAAGGTCCTCTGGTGGCAGCACGTGCCCAGAGACAACCAGGCCGGTAGAAATTAATCTTCTGGGAGACCGTCCACGTACCTTGGTCAGGAGCTGGTGGATCCGGCTCTAAAAACGAGGACGAGGCGCTGGCTGGTGACAAGAACCTGTGCCAGCAAGGTGGAGTGCCGAAAAACGGGCGAAATCTGCTGGCCGCCCTTAAGAATTCGGTAGGCTGGAGCACATCCCTTGCCTAGGCACATTTCATAACCTTGTCCGTCCAGAATTTCAAAAGAGCTACCCGGCGTCGGACTGCCTGGCTGAAATAAGGCTAGAGGTCTTGAGTTCGTCAACTTCCGCAGGTTCGCCACCTGCTATCGTCCCGCCTTGGCTGCGTTGCAGCGTCAGCTCGTCCACCGTCAACCGTCACATTGATGACGTGGCAACTACACTGGGAATTTCCACCCTCCACAATGCTCCACGATTGTGGCAGCATCGCAATGCCATTACGCAGTACGAAGTGGACACATGGCCAGACAAGCAGCTGGTACGGACCTCGGGGTGTTAACCACCGAGAGTGGAGGCAGGTGAAAGATCTCTGCACCATCCTTGCCAGTTTTGAAGAAGCCCAAACCAAAATGGTCAGATGCGGACAATGCCCTTGTCAGCATAGCATTGTGGTGATCTTAGTTCTGGAAGGATCGAACTTGGACACTCAGAAACAACCAGGTCCCGCCAGCGACGGAGGAGTAGACGACAACAGATGCGGACACGGAGCCATTCACAGACGACGTCAAATCCACAAGGCCTACAGATTCACCATTTCATTCGTGACCTACATTAGGCCTATGGTTCGGGGTCCAGAGCTAGTGCAAGTGTCCCATCAGCTCTCATTGTGCATCATCTCAGCAAGTCAGGGGCTGTTTTGAAGCTGTGGCCGGAGTCGCGGAGGAGAGGAGGAGGAGGAGGAGGTAATTCCTAACACCGATGAAACCGGACTACCCCGCCTTGGAAAGAGGTTGGCGCGAATTTGAGGCGGAGGAGGAAGATGAAGGAAGTTCAGTTTGCCTAGTGCCCCTCGACCCAGTGGCTTGTGAAATCAAGGCTCCATCTCACACATGATTGCTTGATTCACCATTTCATCCAACATGAACCTCGTGGCATTAAGGCAACAAATGAACAACATTTACTGGGAGGCCACCCCTCTGGATCCCGGTACAAAACAAAAATCCGCACTATCCTTCATCCACCCAAATAGAGAGTAAAATGACAGTAAATATGAGACCTTGCTGATTGATCAACTTGAGACTCTAGTTGCGTCCTGCTTCACGTTCCCCAAATGCACGGTAGTAACAACATCACGAGTGACAGCAGTAAGTGCCAAGTAGGCATAGCGTCAGCAGCAGCAAGGGGTGGCAGAAGCCTAATGGGTGACCTCTAGCAAACTTTGTTTACCCACCCCTCACCAACGGCATGCAATTGCAGGGCACACATCCAACACACAGAGATCAGCTTAAGATCATGGTGCATGACTATCTGCCTCTCTACACCGATGTATTTTTGCATGTGTTCCGGACCCAATATACGTTCTGGGTATCCAAAAGGACGAATGCCCGATCTGGCTCGCATCCATAGAGAGTGTTGTCCTGCCCACACCAGCGTCATATCTGAGCTTACCTTCAGCACAGCTGGAGGATCATTAACAGACAAACGCATCAGCTTTCCACAGATAATGTTGGTTGTTCTTTTGGAACCCTTTTTTTTTTTTCATCAAGAAGAAATCAGCGCATGGATTCTGATGATGTTGTGACCTCCCAATGCCGATGTCAACCGATTAGTTGCCAGTCTACTTCACATTCCTTTTCACACAGAAATGGTCCTCTGAAAACTTTTTTTTAAAATGATCATTTCTTACTGAATTTTTATTCTCTTTTTCCCCAACAGTTCATATTGTGCTGTTTTGCAGTGAGGAGACTGTAAAAAGACAACAAGGTTTCATGACAACACCTATACCATTTACTTCACACTTTATCTTAGAAGTTTCTTGCATTGTCAATGGTTTTGAGTCCTGTTGCTGTGAGATACAGCAAATAATCATGGTCCGTCTTTGGAACAGAAATGTTACTTCTAAGTGGCATTTCTCACCCTCACAATTTTTAATAGTGGGGTCCTTTTAAGAAGTCATATTTAATAATTTTTTTGGGTCATGTTGCTGTGAGATACAGTATAATAATGGTCCTTTGGAACAGAAATGTGGCTTCTAAGTGGCAATATCTCCTCATCAAATTTTAACAGTGACTGATAAGGGTCCATTTTTATAATTTTTTGGGTCATCTGCTTTGAATGCAGCAATACTACAGTTCCTATATACAAAAAAATTTGTTCTTCTAACAGACATTTGTTCTTCACATTGACCAAAGTGGCTCAAAGGGCAATGCTTTGAAATTGTTGGGGGCAATTTTGCTGTGACATTCAGCTATACTACAGGTCCTATGCCTAAAAAAATGTTGATTCTAACAGACATTTGTTCTTCACAATTGACCAAAAGTGGCTCAAGGGTTCATGCTAATTTTTGGGGGCATTTTGCTGTGACATGCAGCTATATTACAGTCCTATTCTATAAAAAAAAAAAAAATTTGTTGTTTCAAACAACAGTTTCTTCACAATTGTCAAGAGTGGCTCCAGAGGGTGGATGAGCTGTCAGAATCAAGGAAAAGGTAGGACAAAATGTTAATTGACACATATTGCAAAATGACTTGTTTTGCAATATCTTTAAATAGCATCAATCCCTGTATTGAACAGCCCATTTAATACAAAGAACAAAGAGAAACAAAGACATGGTATGGATTATCCATCCTATTTTAAAAATGTGTTTTCTAGAAGTAAGTATACTAAAAAACTTGCAAAGTAACAAAATATTACTGTTAAAAAATTTCCTCAGAATTGTACAAGGGAGGTAAGGAAAACTTGACCAAATGTAGGTTATTCAGAGGACATGGAGTATGGAGCACGGACAGAGAACAAAGTAAGATACAATTTCCCTCCATCACGTGAGTAAAATGAAAAAATAATGCTAAGATAAAGGGCAAACCTGGGTGTACCATGAGCGTTAAACCACCAGTATTTTCCAAGTGAAGCTCAATTGGCTCCACACTCATACGGAGGGGCAAAGCGCTACCCAGGTATTGACTGTGTACAGAGGAAGGTGGAGTTCCACACACTTCCGCTTCCTCCGCACCATCTGCTACATCAACGACAGATTTCCGTTGCTGTGTCATCAGGGCATTTTAACCTGCGTTTTAATAGATAAAACGCCAGCCTTGCTTTCAACCTGCACCCACTGAAACTCCGACTCCGATCCCTGGGTCATGCTGTGTGCCCAGGACAGTTAAATCCAATGTCCAGTTCAAACTAAAATGGCGGTTGAAAAGACCTCCTTTTTCCGGCACTTTTTAAATGGTGGGGGTCCATCAGGTTTGGGGCTCATGCGTGGCCCAACAGGTAAAGTCAATGTCCAGTTCAAAACTAAAATGTGTGAAGAGAATCCTTTTTCCGTCACTTTTTTAAAAGTGGGGTCCATGCAGGTATGGGCACATGCTGTGGCCCAGGACAGTGTTAATAGTCAATGTCCAGTTCAAACTAAAATGGTGGTTGAAAAGACATCCTTATTTTTTCGGCAGCATATTAATGTGGGGGTCAATAGCAGGTTTGGGGCTCATGCTGTGGCCAGGACAGGTATAGTCAATGTCCAGTTTCAACTAAATGTGGTTGAAAGTACTCCATTTTTCCGGCACTTTTTAAATGTGGGGGTCATGCATAATGGGCTCATGCTGTGGCCATGACAGTAAAAGTCAAATGTCCAGTTCAACTAAAATGGTGTTGAAAGACTCCTTTTCCGCACTTTTTAAATGTGGGGGTCATGCAGGTTTGGGCTCAGTGCTGTGGCCCAGGACAAGTATAGTCAATGTCCAGGTTCAACAAAAAGGTGTTGAAAGACTGTCCTTTTTCTCCGGCACTTTTTTAAATGTGGGAGTCATTCAGGTTGGGGCTCATGCTGTGGCCCATGACCGGAATAGTCAATGTCCAGTGAAACTAAAATGTGGTTAAAGACTCATATTCCGGCACTTTTTAAAATGGGTGGTACATGCAGGTTTGGGCTCATGCTGGTGGCCCCTTTACAGTAAAGACAATGTCCAGTGAAACAAAAATGTGGTTGAAAGACTTCCTTTTTCTGGCACTTTTAAAATGTGGGGGTCCATGCAGGTTGTGCTCAGCTGAGTGGCCCAGTTAACAGGTATAGTCCAATGTCCAGTGAAACTAAAATGGGTGGTTGAAAGACACCTTTATCCGGCACAATTTTAAATGTGGGGTACATGCAGGTTTGGGCACAGCAGTGGCCCAGACAGGTATAGTCAATGTCCAGTGAAACTAAAATGGTTGATTGAGAGACCTCCTATTTCCCGGCACAATTTAATCTGTGGGACAGACAGGATTGGGGCACATGCTGATGGCCCCGGACAGGAATATTCTAAGTCCAGGTTCAACAACATGGTGGTTCAAGACTCTTTTTCTTGCAACATTTAATCCGTGGTGTCAGAATAGGTTTTAATTGTATTTTCTGCGGTACAGGAAGATATATCAATGACCAGTTCAACTAAAATGGTGGTTGAAAGACACCTTTTATTTCCCCCCACTTTTTAAAACTGGGGGGCAGCAGGGTTTGGGGCTCATTACCCCTTTTTCGTTCCAGACAAAGGGGTATTTTAATGTCATTTTAAGTAAAATGATGGTTCAAATCAAACTTTCCTTTCTGGCACTTTTTAATTTTTTGGGGCCCTGCATTTTTTAAAGGGTCATGCGTGGGGCAAGACAGGGGTAATTTAATGGTTGGTTTTTTTTTCTGTGGCTTTTATAACCTAAGTGTGTTTTCCTAAAGGGTGTAGCACGAAAACATTTGACTGTTGTGGATTTAATTCCCAGCTTCTCCACCCTGGTTTTTTGGGGGTAAAATGAAGGGGTTTTTTTGCTCCCCATAACCCTTTTTTGGTCATCGATCCATAATCTACTATCGACTATCATGTCGAGATGGGCGACTATCGCCCCTCGACCGATGTCGAAGGGGCCCAAAATCTCTCAACACAAATTAAAGATGTGCTGCAGGAGAGCAGAAGGGGGGTTTGGGGTTTTATGTGGAATTTTCGATGGCTAAAATTTGGGAGCCTCGAAAAAAGGGGGTTTACCTAACAAATATAAAAAAAGTGAGGGTCAGACCACATGTGATCGGGGCCTCTAAGCCTTGAAAAGCCAGGGTTAACTGGGGAAACATGTCGGCGAGGCCCAAAATGAAAGTTTTAAATTTGGGGATTTCTCACCTCTGTCAAAAAGTGTCACCTGCGCAAGGGGGGGCCCCAAGGGGGCCCTTTTTTGTTTTTTGTTTCCATGAGATTTTGGGGCGACTGGCCCCCGGTGGAAAGGCCTTTTGATCCCTTTTCTGGAGTTAGTAATTTTGGGAAGATATAAGGGTCTCCTGTTAATAGGTGGTTTCTCCCCCAAAATTATAATTAAAGGGGGTTAAATTTCCCCCATTCAAAGCAAAAAGGGGTTTAAAAGATGAGGTTAAGATCAGGTTTTTAAAAATGTGTATAAAAGGTTAAAAAGTTATATATAAAAAAAGTTACTTTTAGTGTTTAACCCAAAAAGAGGGAAAAGTAGAGTTTAAATTTGCCTATTTGGGAAAAAAAGTAAAAATATAGTTTATCAAAAGTCACTTCTCTGTTTCCTTTTGCGAAATTCCCCAATTTTTTTGGGGAAATTTTTGGGAAAACGTTTCTGCCAGGACACGGTGGGGACCACATTAGACGCAGGCCATGGGGCCAAGTTAGCTCCCGGCCACACTTCACTTTCTCCCAATTCACAAAAACCCTTTTTTTCGGCTCCCCCGGGGTGTCTTAAAAAAGAACCCCAACCTCCGAGACTGATTTACCCCCAACGCCCGCACTGAGTGACTACTACCACCCTGCCTCCTGACCCCGTCCCGCTAATTCTTGGACCTGCAAAGGGCATTTTTTTCTACCCCGGGGGCCCTTGGCTCCCGACCCCCACTCTGCTACCCTCTGACCACCCACAAAACCCCACCCGGGGGCTGCGCCGCTGCCTGACGCGCAAGTTGACCCCCCTTTTCTCCGCGAATGAACCCCTTGCTTCACCCCTCCCAAGTCGTGGGGTTACATCATCATCGATTTGTGTTTCACTCACTTTCTTCCTCACACCGTCTTGGGATGCAGAGGCTGACCCCTCACAACATGACCCCCAACCCCCTCTCAACATCTAACTTTGCCCCCTACTGAAAAACAGGATATTTGGGCCCCCTTTTTTCCCTCCAAGTAGTTGCTGACTGCCTTCCCCAAAATTTCCCTCGCTATAAGTGCGTGACCCCCAAAAACTATAATCTCTGGCGAGGGGAACCATGGGACGAACGGGTTGAGGACAGGGGACCACTGACCCCCCCCGGGGCCCTTTCAAATATTTTTTGCTGGGGGGTCAATGTCATCTGGGAGGAATGGATACCTATAAACCAAAAAAAAACCTTGGGGTTTCGAATAAACCCGGGCCGCTAGATGACAGCGGCAGTTTGGCCTCACTGAGTGACCCCGCTGCGACGTCCCTTTTTGTGCCACCTGGGGCCCGGGAAGTTTGTGCCCGCCCCTCGCAGGGGAAAACCTGCCCCCTCTCTTCTGCAACTGTTTTTTTCTAAAATGTACAACACTGTTTTTATTAAGAAATCTGTAATGAAAAAATACACCCCGTATTTGACTCCAAAGAACCCACTAAAAAGCTTTGGGAAAACCCTGGATATAAAGCGCTCCACAAATGGGGAGGAAAAATTTACTTGTATGTCTGTTTAAAAACACCTGTGTATTTATCGATATAGAAGCACCAACAGGGTTAATTAACCTCCGATACAAATTATGCTACACGAATTCGTCTATGGCGGAGAAAAACGTTTATTTTACTGAATACAACTACAGAAAAATACTTAGTTTAACCCTGTGGATATAAATTTGCGGCAAAAGAAATGGAGTGCTGCCAACAATTACCAAGCTTTGAAGCGTGTTAAAATCGTGCGTTGTAATTTTATGTAACACAACAACAGGAAAACTCGTAATTAACCTTCGGCTATGAATTATTCTACAGTTAAATTTCTTCTATTGGGTGGTGAAAAAAAACATTTCTTTTACTAAGTTACAACTGCAGAAAAATACTTAGTTACCCTTGGGATGTAAATTTGCGCAAAAGAATCGTGCTGCCAACATTTACCAGCTTTTGGTAGCTTGTTAAAACGAGGTGTGTAGATTTACAGAACACAATAACAGAAAACTTGTAATTAACCTATCGGGATATGAAATATGCTTTACAAGGCCAAATTTCATTCTTTATGGCGGTGAAAAGCAATGTTTATTTTAATAATACAACTGCTGAAAAATACTTAGTTACCTTGGCATGTAAATTGTCGTCAAAAGAAATGCGTGTTGCACAATCAACTACCAAGCTTTGTAGCAATGTTAAAACGGCGTGTATTTTACGGAACACAACAGCAGAAAAACTTGTAATATAACCAATCGGATATGAATTATTCTGCAGCTAGCCAAAATTTCCTTCTATTGTCGGTGAAAAACAACGTTTCTTTACCTAAAGGGTGTTTTGTTTTTAAAAAAAAACGAACAGCGAGAAGAAATACTTAGTTAACCCTGTGTAGTAATTAGCACAAGAAGAAATGTGCTCAACAGGATTACCAACTTGTAGCGTGTTAAAAAAACGGAGTGTATTTTAACGGACACAACAGCAGAAAAACTTGTAATATAACCCTTCGGATAATGAATTATGCTACACAGGCAAAATTTCTTCTTTGGCGGGAAAAGCAACGTTTATTTTTTAATTGAATATAACTGCCGAAAAATACTTAGCTAACCCTTGGATGCTAAATTGAATTGCGCAAAAGAAAAATGTGTTGCCAACAATTTACCCAGATTTGTAACGTGTTTAAAACGGCGTGTATATTAACGAACAACAAGCAACAGAAAAACTCGTAATTAACCTTTGGATATGAATTATGCAAACAGACCAATATTTCTTCTTTGACCGGTGGAAAACGTTTTCATTTACTTAAGTACAAAAAACTGCAGAAATATACTTAGATTAACCCTTGATTGTCATTGCGGCAAAAGAAATGTAGCTGCCGCAACAATTACCCTAGCTTTGTAGCGTGTTAAAACGGCGTGTATTTTACGGGACAAAAACACAACAGAAAAACTCGTAATTAACACTATACGATATTGAAATATGCTGGCAGCCAAAAATTTCTTCTATGCGGTGAAACAACAACGTTTCTTTTTTACAAAGTACAACTGCAGAAAAAAACTTAGTTAACCTGGGATTAAATTGCTCAAAAGAAATGTGCTGTCCAACAATTAACCCGAGCTTTGTAGCGTGGTTAAAACCGGCGTGTATTTTACGGAACAACAACAGCAGAAAAACTTTTAATTAACCTTCGGATATGAATTATGCATACAGGCAAATTTTCTTCTTGGCGTTGAAAAGCAACTTAGATTTTAATGAATATAACTGCAGAAAAATACTTAGCTAACACCATGGATGTAAATTGCGCAAAGAATGTGGTTGCCCACAATTACCAGCTTTGTAAGCGTGATAAAACGGCGAGTATTTTAACGGAACACAACAACAGAAAAACTCCGAAAATAACCTTTGAGATATAATTATGCTACAGCCAAAATTTCTTTCTTCTTTGAACGGTGAAAACGTTTCTTATTTACTAAGTACTACGCAAGAAAAATACTTAAGGTTATGTATTTTTAACCCTTGGATTGTAAATGCGCAAAAGAAATGTGCCTGCAACAATTAACCTGAACTTTGTAGGTTAAAACGGCTTGTATTTAACGGGACACAACAACAAAAAACTCGTAATTAACCTTTGGATATGAATTATGCTACAGTAGGCAAAATTTGTCTTCTTTGGCTGGTAAAAAACAAGTTTCTTTTTACTAAGTACAACTGCAGAAAATACTTATTTAACACCCTTCGGTGATGTAAATTTGCCGCAAAAGAAATGTGCTTGCCGAACAATTACCAGCTTTATGTAGCGTGTTGAAACAGCGGCATGGATTTATGGAACAACAACAACAGAAAACTTGTTAATTAAACCATTCGTTATGAATTATGCTACAGCAAAATTTCTTAGTCTATTGGCGTTGAATAAGAACCGTTTCATTTAAAATGACCACAACAGCAAAAACGCTTAATTAACCCCTGGATCTGAATGCGTAAAATATTGAGACAACCACATAAAAACGCTGTTTCTTTAACGATTACAACTCAACAGCTTTAGATAACGCCTTTGACTTTTCAATGTGTCTCAGAACTGAGCCGATAGCATTAAAATGTATATGCAGTCTGTAATTGGACGCACACTTGACTACAGATCCAATAGCCCCACAAAAACAGAATTAGAACGTTTAAGAGCAGCAGTCCTCTGAGACAACTGTGACATACCCCTCAAAAAAATCGCTGTATAAAGGGAGTACTTGTTAGTAATCTAGATATCATAAGCAGCAGCGCAGCACCTATTCCCTAAACAGCACAGTGAGAGCGGTGGAGCTGTCCCACGTCGCGCCCTGGACTTATATAGTGGCGGTGACGTCACAGCATCATCCCGATCCCGCCGGTCTCTGATTTGTTTCATCTCTGCACATGTCATGTAGGCTACGCCTTTCTTCCTCCTAGACTTCTTTGCCCCATGTAACGCCATGTGCTCGCAGCCATTTTATCAATTAAAAACAGGCTTCGTTCCCGCGAATCATCCCAAACTTCGATTTCGTTCAGAATCGAAGTTTTCCTGAAATTCTAAACGAATTCCACTTCGTTAGAATCAATTCGCCCATCTCTAAATATATATAAAAAAATATATATTTTTTTATCCCTTCATGTTATTTTGTACTTAATTTTTTTTATCATTCATTATATTTACACTTGTACCTTTGTATATTAATGTAGTTCATTTTTTATATGAATTATACTTATATTTCATGTCTTAGTCATATATTTATGTTTTATTATCTACATATTCATGTAATTACTATTAAATATTCACACTTGCACTTTTGGCACTTTCACTGCGGCACCAGTTTGTCACTGTCATCTTTTGGTTCACCTGTTTATTTGTGTTTATTACGTTGTGTGCATCTGTGCTTTAGTAAATAGGTTATGTTTATTCCAGTTCCGGTGCAATGCAAAGCGCCTGATGTACCATTATCAAGATGGTGTTTTTTTGCACTTCCATTTCCGGTCTTTGAGACGCAGTTGCGCTCTATAGGCTTGTATTTTTATTCCAGTTTCGGCATAGTGCAAAGCGCCTGATATATCATTACTAAGATGGCGTTTTTTGCACTTCCGGTTCCGGTCTTTGAGACGCAGTTGCGCTCCATAGGGTTTTATGTCACTTCCGGTCACGGTCTTTGTGCCATGTCCGGATTCATTTTGTGGTATGTTTCATAATTTCATAGTTTGTAAGGCCGAAAAAAGGTAAGACGTCCATCCAGTTCGGTCTGTTGTGCTAAGGTGTTGATCCAGAGGAAAGCAAAAAACCCCAATGAGGTAGAAGCCAATTGTCCTCATTTTAGGGAAAAATTCCTTCCCGACTCCAATCTGGCAATCGGAAAAATCCCTGGATCAATGACCCCTCTCCAGAATCCTAGACACTATAACTTGTTATATTATTACGCTCCAGAAATGCATCCAAACCCTTTTTGAACTCTGTTATTGAATTAACCATGACAAGTCCCCCTGGCAGAGAATTCCACAGTCTCACTGCTCTTACAGTAAAGAATCCCTTTCTATGTTTATGTAGAAACTTTCGTTCCTCAAGACATAGAGGATGCCGTAGACGTAGATATAAAAGGTTGTTTTTAATAACATGTTGGGATATTTATCCATTATGCTTTAAATTATGTTTTTTGTGGGTTCTCTTCTCTTATTTGTCTATTTATATTATTGATTTATCATTCACTATGTTTATATATGGCTCATTGGACCTTTTATCTGTCTATCAAATATATGAGATGTGATTGGGCGGCCTTTGTCTATATATACACCATCTTCCATCCACACTGATATATAGGTTTGTCCACTTTCCCTGCTGTTTTTGGAGGGTTGTAGCAGCATTTTGTTTGGGTGTGTGTTTGTATTCTTTTTTTATACTCACATTTGTGTATTTTTATGGAGTTTTTCTCAATAAAGTTTATATATATTTTTTTACCATTTATGGCTAAGTTTTGGTGTTTTACTCATAATATGAGTGCAATTATTAGCGATAAACAAAGCAGAGCAGACTAAATCAGCTTTTATCATTTATTAAAATGAAGTGTTATAGATATGGTATTTATGACCTCCATATTTGAAATATAGATTTATTTGACATAGAAATACAACTAAATTTATAGCCCAGGCATTTTAGGTATTATAGACAAGACTTTATTTAATGTAAATGTAGCTGTTGATGTCTGTGATGTTATTGACAGTACTTGTCCTTATCCAGGTTCTTGTATGGCTCATTATAGGCAGCTTGAGAAAAGCAGCGAGCAGCCTGCCTGTCACACTCACATATGTGCATCTCGCAGGGATTATTAGTACCTATACAGTAGGGAAAACACAATTAATGAACAGGTTTAAGCAAATTTATTATAGTATACAAAAACAATTCAATATTTTAACATAAATTATTATTTCATTTCTGAACCTGTGCCAAAAACTGTCATAAAACCTGCATGTGTGATTATAGCCTTTGGGTGCGTTTACACAGCACAGACAAAATACTGGTTGGATTTTCTGACTGGTATTTTGTCTTATTTTGGCCCACAGGGGGGCAGCTTTTGTTCGCGGTTTGTGGATTCAAGCCATCCCCTTCATACTCACATGTTCATGTTCTGCCCGAAAACCAGGAGGAAGAATGAACATGTTCTAAGTTTTTAGAAATGCTGGCGGTGCAAAAAAAACGTACGGAGGAAAATCCATGCAGTGTGAAAAGTGTGCTTGCCTAAAATAGGCGGGCTTCCCACTAGAGTGTGGTTCTGATTGACTTAGGTTAGGTTAGGTAGCTGGGTCATTGTTGTCTATATCAGTAAAAAAAAGGTTAGCTAAGAGAGAAATGAGCAGAGCGAGCGAGTTAAGAGCTGGGACTGTGATGATTGACTTCAGTTGAGTTCAGTGAAAGAATGAGCAAGAGCTTAAAAACTGTGATAAAACCACATCAGATTTGACAGTTTATATCAGCATAACAATTTATGCCAGCATAACAGTGGTAATTAACCCCTTAAAGGGGTTTTCTCAGTGCAAAGACTTTGCAATATGTGTCCATTTACAGTGTCCTACCTCTTCCTAGATATCCCCTCTTGTATGGGCTGCATCAGCTCCCCAGGTCGCTATAACTACAGACGTGTTCAGTCTCACCTGATACGCTGCCAGCACTGGTGTCCTCAGCAGCTTGTCACTGCAGGACAGTAGAAGCCAGTAAAAGCCAGTAAAGACTGAATTCAAAAATGAAACTGAGAAAACAGTACTAAGATGAATCAATGTAATGAGAGAACCCCTTTAAGGATGCAGCTTTATTTAGCCTTTAGGACACAGTAAAGTTTTATGGATCCATGCTAATCATTTAAAACAACCACCTCTTCAGATTCACAAAAAATTATTGCCCAAAGACAAACCCCTTAGTAAATAGTTCCCCCCTGTAAACGAACAATAACGGACATTTTATTAACAAACAGCAAAAAATTGCTTTTAAGTAAGCACCAATCATACGAAGCGGAGGTGGTCATTGGAATTACATAAGGTCTGGCGACCATTTATTTTATCAAAATAAATGTAAACATTTTTTTAACCTCCAGCCCAAAAAACATACTAATGCCAAAAAGCACTGGCTTGCCAAACATTACCACCAACTCCAAGAACCCCCGACCCGCCACGCGAGCAAGACTGGAACACCTCAAGCAAGCAAAGAGACCGCCCTCTCAGTACCTCCTGAATCCCTAACGAACAAATATTGGTCCCAACCGCATTCAAATGAACCCCCTAGTTCAACCAAAAATTACCTAGAGCATCCTCCGGATCAAAATGCCTAACAAAAATGCCCTCATTATGAGCAACAAATGCTGAACTCACCTCCAAGACTTCTGAAGAACAATATCAGACCACACCACATGATACCAGGGACCAAAGACCACAACTTTAACAGATCACTCTTAATGTCCTTTATATATTCACAAAAAGGTCTGTCTCCCCAGATCATTACCACCCACATGTAGAACTAACACATCAGGGGCCTATCCAAGGAGGCAAATTGATGGAACCCGATTCCAAAAAATATATTAAAAACGATCCATCTGAGACTCACTGTGTCTCTCGAAAAACCCAGCTGCCACCCATCCCACCAAATATCTGCCTGCAATGCACCCCAATGCACATAGGAATGTCCAAGTATCCAAACAAAACATGGATAGCCTGGAAAGACACAAAAACATTCCTTAAAACCGGAGATAAATGCCATACCAATACACAAAACACATCAAAGAACCACGTAAACTTACACCTCAACGCAATTGCGGCCTAACATATGATTTAAAACAAAACGAGTCCCATCTCCCAATCCTTTTAACTGCCTCTGGTTCCAGCCGCCAAGCCACTGCCTCTGTGGTGGCGCCGATACGGAACAAATGAGGAGAAAAACGTAACGGGTAAAAGCCAAGACAGTACCTAAAAACTGCTGCAAACTGAAATCGGAAGGATCGACCCATCTGCATGATGAAGAAAAAGCCTGGGAAGACCTGGCCTAAATGCTATATAATCCCTACAGCACTGAACAGGACACGTGGAGGTCCACAAGACCAAATGGTGAACAAGCCTTTTCCTCTCCCCACCTGATCAGTCTTTGACCTCCAAAGCCAAAACTCCACCCTGTCTTCGAATAAAACGAAATCCTCCCCAAGATTCCTACCTGCACATGACTTACTGAGGGACACTAATTATCCCATCCACAACACCCCAAAGAAAGGAAAAGAAAATGACACCTTAAACAAGGCCACCTCAAAAGCTGAAACACAAATCACCCGCACCTCTGAACCCAAACTCTCCAGCAACTGAAATGAAACAGGATAACGAGCATCAGACACCAGTCGACCCTGTCTAAAGCCCAACAATGCTCTCACCACTAGAAAATATTTCATGATATCTCTGCCACCACTAAAATTAAAGGAGTTGTCTCCCCACAGGGTTTCAAGAATGCATGAAAGAAATTCTCTGTCACTTCCTGGTTCAGACTAATTTGCATAAGCTCCATGCTTGTACAGCATAAGCTCCGTGCTTTCAGATGCTAATTAGATTAGATTAGCTTCTCAAACTACTTGCAGGACTTCTTATCTGATCCCCAAAACAAAAGCCCTAATTACAAAACTGTTTACTTGAGATAAATCAAGCTTTTTACTGTCTGGCAGCACAGGACACTGACTGACACTGCCAACCTGTGTGATGACTCACTCTCTGTTATCTCATTGAACAAACAGCCCAGGGAGATTTGTTTACAGGTCAGTTACTGAGGGAACTGAAATAGCCATGGAGGTAATAAATTCACTTGTATCTCTTTAGGGAAAACAGAGGAACAATGCAATATATTTGGAAAATGTCTTTATTTTGTGTTCCCTACAATTTGAAAGCTATTCTTTGTAGCGAGACAACCCCTTTAAAACAAAAAGCAAGAGCTGAGACAAACTTGTTCAGCTTTGATACCAACCAGCCAGCCACCGACACTTATCCTACCAAAAATAACAAAGCCAACACTCTGTCCTCATCCAACCGAACCTCTCCCAGACTGTCTAGCCATCCAACCAACATCCTTCATGCCATCTCATTGGCCACCCGTGTACCAGGGGAGAGTGAACTACTGATCTGGTGTCCTGCTGCTCAAACACCAGATCCCAAAGGTAACACAGGCAAACTTCTCCTGCCGCTTCAGGCGGCAATGACCAAAAAGGATCCCACTGTGAACATAGCATCAGCAATTGAGTTACACACTCCTGACACATGAACCGCCACCAACCACGTATTAATCTGCAAACAAAACAATACCAAATGCAGAGGAGAGGCAGCAGACAAGTTATTGATGGCTATCCCTACTCCAAGGTTCTCACAGTGACATCAGACCTTCCTGTCACGAAAACAGGAAGACCAGATTGTAACTGCTACAACGATGGGGAACAACTCCAACAAACCAAGTTCTGCAGCAAATCCTCGGCAATCCAACTCTCCAGCCTTTCCAAAATGCCCCATAAGCACAAGCACCCGCTGCATCAGTAAAAATTTCCGCATTAAAATCCTCAAAAACCTCGCCCATCATTAACGACAGAGAGTTTTACTGTGCCAGAAACGATTCCCAAACCCTCAAATCCTCCCTGTGCTCCCGATTCAACCTTAAGAAATTAGATGGCACAGAATCCCCCCCCCCCCCCCCCCGCTAAACCAGCCAAGCAAGGACAGAAAATCCTACCCATCGGCATGATTCTGCAAGCAAAATTCAACTTACCAAGAAATGACTGCAATTCCCCCAAAGTAATCTTTTTCTTCTGCAATGCCACCTTAATAACAAGACGTAAATCACAAAGCTTATCCTTCAGCAATCTAAATTTGATCCTCTCAGAATCCATTACAATACCCAGAAACTTTAACGAAGTGACAGGACCCTCAGTTTTATCTGGCGCCAGCAGTAAACGGAACCGCTGCACTATAATTTCCAACACACAGAAAATCATCCAGGTAGTGAATAACAGACCAGTTACCAGTCAGATCCCTGACTGCCCATTCAACAAAAGAGCTCAAAGCCTCAAAATATGCGCAGGAAATAGCACAACCCACAGGCAAACAACGATCTATGTAAAAAAAAACATTCCCATCAGCTGAACACTAGATGGATGCACCAGCGCCAAAAGAAAAGCTGACTCCACATCTGCTTTCCCCTACAGAAGCCCAGGACCGCACTGCCACACGAATCCCACCACTACATCAAATGAGGTATAAACTAAATAACACAACTCAGGTTCAATACTATCTTTAACCGGCAGCACCTGAGGAAAAGAAAGATGATGGATCAGTCTGAATTTACCTGGCTCCTTATTTGGCACCACACCCAAAGGGGAAACAACCAAGTTCACAACAGGGGGTAAGGCACAGGGGCCCAACATATGACCCAAACTCACTGCTTTCTCCAATTTTTCACTAGCAATCCACAAATGCTAATAAGGAAAATATCACCACATATTCATGCTTCCAGATCTTTTACCCTATGGATCCTCAAAACCAACATACACTTCCTCTCTCGCTCTATCATCCAAACCAATCTCATCTCCTTGTTTCTCCAGTTTGGACCGAAACAGCCACGCCACATCCACTACGTTTCCTATCACCACAAACTGAAACTGTCAATGGCAAAGACCCCGAACCAACAAGCTGCGCTGGTGAAGGAACCTAAACTGACACCAGAAATGCTAATCTCCCAGTAACCCCCACATGCTCCAATTGCACCAGACACTGCTCAACATATCCCTGAAACTGCCAACCTCCGAACCCAAAATTCAAAACAAACAAACAGCACTTCTCATCCCAGGACATTCACGGCAATCGCAGAACCCCACCTGCATATAATTCAACTCAGTGCATAGTAGTTATTGCCGAGAAAAATTTAACCTTTTTACTTTTCATAAAACTTTAAACTCTTTAATGTAAATTCTTCAAATATCCATCACATATACAGCAGTAGCATGTCTTCAATATAAATATATTCAATAGAGAACCAAGCGCTTGAGAAAGTGGGCGTGTCCTTCCCCCAAAACGTTGCGTGATGGACTCAATGAATGCAGCTGTCAGCTGTTTTGTTTCCCGACTTGGACTATACTGCGCTCAATAAAGATCTTAAGGCGAACATGCCTGGACTGGCTCTGAGAGTATGAGACTGAGCATTGGATCCCAGGTTCTCTATTGAATATATTTATATTGAAGAAATGCTACTGCTATATATGTGATTTATATTTGAAGAATTTACATTAAAGAGTTTAAAGTTTTATGAAAAGTAAAAAGGTTACATTTTTCTCGGCAATAACTACTATGTATTGAACCTTCGAACCCAAGCCACACGAGCATGAATTAACCTGACCACTAAGCGACCACAACCCTTGACCTAACCCAGCCCCTTTAGCCATGAGACTTGGGGGAAACGGAAGTGACAAAGACACATACTCACCGGGCTGTGCGGGTGTTGTGAGCCTTCCAGCTGGACCACTGAAATCCTAATGCATCACCCTGTTGTCATGTGGACCGGCACCTCCCTCTTCAGGACACAGACCTCCACTGGCTGAATAACTCTGCCTAGAAAGATCATGATCCTGCATGAAAGACAACTTAGCCCTGCAGCAAAACCCACCTGGAAAGAAGAGCCAGCCGACTGCTGCCCGCCATCACTTACTGCCCAGAACAATAGTTCAGGTCTCCAGACCCCACCATTCCCCGAACGACTCCTCTCATGAGATGACCTGGTAAGCTCCCTGACTGGAGCATTGCCAGCAGGGCCTACAACAGATGTGTCCAGACATGCTGCTTATGTGAGAGCTGGCCCACCTCCATGCTCAAGATGAGGCCTGCTCTCCACCTATGAGCTCCTGCACCTGGGCACATGACTACGAGCTGCAGCCCTCTGAGCCCATCCTGGAGTGTTTCTGGTGGGGCTCCTGTGGCGCCTGGGAGCCTTGGGGGTGATGTCACGTTTCAGCTGTTCAGGAGGTCGTGTGCGTCGGACCTGACGATCACTAGCCAGCTGCCTTTCAAAATCTCCTGCCTGGGTCACTAACACAGCCTGCACTGGTTCCTGTAGCCGCTCAGGGCCATGGGAGCCAGCAGCTACTGGCTGCTCCAACAACTCTCGTACGGCAGCCATTATACAGTGATGTAGAAGACAAATATGCAGGGACCACTTCCTACAGGCCTCATGTGCCGACTGTTTCCTATCTCTGGTCGGAAACTTTACCCATTAAGCTCCATCTCTCCCGATGTGCACACCCACCCATTGGCTGGGTGTGCACGTGGCCTTCGCCCATGTCTGGCTGGAGCTCCAGCCCAATCTTTACTGTGTTCCAGGAGCTTTTAAAATAGTTTGCCAACTTAGCCATATAGGGCTTGTTTTTGTCAACATAAATGTATAGAGGCTTATTTTTGCAGGACAAGTTGAATTTTTTTAATGGCAATCTTTTGGTATACATTTAATTTGTTACAAATCTGCATTCACTGTGCAGTATTAATTATATGAGTTTTATGGTATAGTTTTTTTCAGTTTTTTAAATAATTTTTATATTGCTATATTTTGACACCCATAACTTTTTTACAGTTTTTTTGAAGGATGAGCTGTAATTTTATTGGCACAGTTTTGACATACATATATTTTTGGGATTTGAAATGAACAAAATAATGCAATTTGGGTGGCTATAGACCTGGCAATACCAATTATGTGTATTTTTTTTACTGTTTGAGGTTGTTTACAACCAACATGTAAGGGGGAAAAAGGTGTTTTTTGGAGGATTTTTTTCTATATTGTATTTAAAAAAACGTTGCTTTATTTTTTTAGTAAGCTCAAATAGAAACATTCCTCTAAAATATAACTTTTAATAGTACTACCATATAAAATACAGTTAGTATTAAAAATGTAAACCACAAAACTGACTCTCTGGGCATTCTCCTACACCTTCCATAATAAGTTTTGTGGTTTACATTTTTAATACTAACTGTATTTTATATGGTAGTACTATTAAAAGTTATATTTTAGAGGAATGTTTCTATTTGAGCTTATTTTTTGGTAATTATCTCATTTCTCATTGGTATTATATACTATAGGATACTGTGGATTTATAATTTTTATTTTTTTAGTCCCACTTGAACTATGTCTCTGGCAGGTCCTCATAGGTGTGCCAAAATGGTTATGCAGCAAGTATCTGAAAACGGTATAACTGAAAATAACACAAAAAGCAAGCCCTCACGCAGGTCTGTAGATGGAAAAATATGTTTTTAGCCTCAGAAAAAGGCGTGCAAAGCAAATAAAAAATATTGTTGGAATCGTACTGACCTATAGAACTCATATAACATGTCATTTTTACTGCACAGTAAACTCCATAAAAAAGAAACCTCCAAAAAATTATGGACCACTTAGCTGGTGAGAAAGCAGTTACAGACACTGTGTCAGAATAAAGGCAGCCATTTAAAATTTCTGGGGGGAGGGTGCACTTTTTGACCTCATTGGCTAAAGCACCAAAATATCAGCATGACATCAGCATGCCAAAACAGACCCTATGGGCCGCATGTATGAACGGGGCTACGCCAGAAGTCTTCCGTATTTTCTGCCCGACATCAGACACAGCCCCGTTTGCATTACTGTAATGTTTACTGTACGCCCGTATCAGGCGCATCAATAGAGCACAAGCGGCATTTTGTAATGCGCCTGATTGTGGGGGGTGAACGGGAGTCAGGGCGCACTAGCTTTGCTACGGCAATTCTAGGCGCATTACTGCTGGAACAGGTATACCACTTTCAAAATGGTATACCTGAGCCAGAAAAGTCATCTCAGCGCTAGAATGCGCCCAATTTATGACCTGCATTAGAGTGGGTTGATAAATCTGGCGCATTCTATAATGCACATGAAATTTGGCATTTAAACGCCAAATTTCATACATGCGTCCCTGTGTGGATTTTTTGCTTCTTCACCCGTCTTCACCCACTGATGTAGTCACCACTAAGTTTTACCACATAAAGCTCATAGGGGTTGTACCCCTTTCCACTGTTTGATCTTTCTAAGCAATGCCTTTACCAGAGCACAATTTCATTCATTGTATTGACATAATAAACAATGTTTGTTGAGGGGAATCATGCAACTGTTACACTGTGCTCATCAAAGGGGTAAAGGGCTTTGGTCAGGGACAGGACATGACTCAGGACCTGCCTACTGAAGGTTTTCAGTAAGAATGAGTCCCCTGCAGTCTATGTGCCCACTGTCTAACACAACTTTGTTTCAGACTGTGAAAATAGTGATTGTGCTTCCCTGCTGTCCAGTAAGCATAGCAAACACTACTATGAGACACTGAGCTCCTTCATACTTGGAGAGCGCCCTCCCTGTCCTAGCCCAGAGACTAATGATCACACTTCTGAATTGGACACAGAATCTGTGTCAAATTCCATGTCTAAATTTAATTGTATTTCTTGTCTCATTGATTTAAGTGGGAAATCCACCACTATATTTATACAGCTTTTGGTGCAGAATTTCGATGCTGATTCCGAATCGGATTTCCAATGACAGTAAAATATGAAGTGAAAGGAAAGTGACTGAGCTTAGAAACTGCCTTGGGTCCATAAACATCAAAAATTTAAGTCTGAGTAAGGGAGATTGCCTCTTTGAGAGCACCACTTTCTACAAACACTGCACAACAGTGAGGGTACTTTCACAAAGAGTGTTTTTTGGTGCATTTTTTTTTCAGAAATGCACAGTATTATTTGATGTGTATTTCAGCAAAAAAAGTCATCAAAAAACACACCAAAAAACTTTCATGTGAAAGCATCCTAACACAGAAATCTGCATTTTTCACAGGAAATAGTTATTTTATCTTTCAATAAAAATGTACCCACATTGTTCCCATTACAATTCAAATATATGATGATGTGGGCATTTAACAGATCGTTAGTAGAGATGGGCGAATTTCTCAAAAATTCGATTCGGTCACTTCGCAGAATTTTCCGACAAAATTCGTTTCGTTCCGAATTACTTCGGCACAATCGCGTTAAAAAAGCACTTTTTCCGGCGCACAGAGCCTGCAGGGGCTTAAACGTTGTGCCATGCTTAAATATAAAGGGGGAGTTTGGGTTTTTGGTCTTCAACAATGTTTTTTTAGTATGACCGCAGAGACGCCGCCCTCTTAGAATCGCTCACTATAAAACCCCCTGGGCACTTAAGAGGCAAACTACCAAAAAACTCAAGCGGGAAATTAGCCTGAAAATCATCCACGAAAGCGGGAAAAAAACAAGCTGAGAGCTCAGTGGCAACATTACTGACAGGTGTGGAAGTGACGACGGCACCACACAGCATGAGGTCAGGCGTGGCAAATGACTTTCGGGAGGTGCAAAACGAGGAAGCCAAGAGGGGCACAAGACTGAAGCAAGGTCACGGGGGCAGCAGTATAGGTCAGGCAGTGGAAACAATGACTTTCTGGAGGGGGCTAAACGTTTTGGGCCCACGAGTGGCCAAGATACGTTGGGGGTCACGAAAGCACAGCAGAGATCAGGCATGCACAATAAACATTCTGGAGGGGGGCAAAACAGTATAGGCCACAGAGTGGCAAAAAGATACAGTGGGGGGCACGAAAAAGCACACATAATCAGGCAGGGGCACAATGACTTTTCGGGAGGGGGAAAAACATATTGGGCCACAAGGGCAAAAACAAAATTTTGGGGAGGTCACGGGCGGCAGCAGTATAAGGTCGGGCATGGGCACAATGACATTCTGGACGGCAAAACAATTAGGCCAAAAGGGGTGGCACAATGATACAGTGGGGAGGTTCACGACAGCACACATGAATCGGGCATTCACAATGAATTCGGGAGCGCAAAACGTATTACCACAGAGGGGCAAAATCACACAGTGGGGAGGCATGGCGGCAACAGAAATGAGATCGGGGCAGTGGCACAATACTTTCGGAGGCGGCAAAACCGTATTAGGCCCAGAGGGCACAAGATACAGTGTGGAGGTCACGACAGCACAGCATGAGATCAGGCATGCAAAATGACTTTCGGGGGCGGCAAACATATTAGGCCACAGAGTGGCACAATCACACAGGTGGAGGTCACGCAGCAGCACATGAATCAGCAGTGGCAAAAAGAATTCGGGAGGTGGCAAAAAAAGGGGAAGCAACAGAGTGGCACAATGACTGAAACGGAGGTCAGGGCGGCAGCAGCAGGGTCAGCAGTGGCAAAAAGACACAGTGTGGAACAGGCAGCACCCACAGCACAACAAAAAAGGTCAACGGGGCACAATGACACAGTGTGAGCCCGGGGCCAACACAACAGCACACTGAGGCAGGTATTTTTGAACCCAGACGACGCCTAAGGCATTGGTTTTAAAAATCCGGGCCGACCACGCCTTTTCATCTTGACAAAGGTCAGTCTTTTTCCACATTTCCCTGGACAACGGGTTTCCCCTTTGGGGGGAACGATGGCCCCCGCCGCACGAACACCCGCTCTGACCACATACTGGCCGGCAGGACAGCTTCTCCACTGCAAACTGGGCAAGTTGGGGCCACACCATTTTGCTCCCAGAGTCCGCGTCTTCTAACTGAGGTGGCAGAGTGCTGCCCAAAGTGGGCCACAATTTTTGTTCGGGGACTGCCCGGGTCCTGCTGTTGCGCGGGCCCCGCTGCGGCGACTGCCCTCCCACAGGGGGGTAAAAGGAAGTGCTCATCATGACTCCAGACTTAGGTTACTACTGTGAGCGGAAACTGCCCCCAACCCCCCCACCTTCCCCCGCAGCCGGGGCGTAGACGTGAGCGCTGGGAAACCCCCCCCGGTCAGCCTTCGGGGAGGGACAAGCCGCCATAGGCAGGGGCCCCAACGATTACGGAGGATTTCCCTAATTTTAGAGTTTCCCCTTCCCTCCAAAGCTGGAAAAAGGCTCCCTTTTTTGGAGGGGTACGAGGGTCCAATGGGGTTTGGAACCCAAATCACCCTCTGCCCGATGCGACTACGGGGTCACTACCGGGAAAAAAGCACTGCGGGGCCCTCTGCACAAGTGACTCCGAGGGCCGCTCCTCCATTTCCACTGTATACTGCCACGGGGCTTCGGTCATTGCCTCGTCTTTCCCCTCTCCACCACCTTTCCCCAGCTCTCCTCCCTCCTCTCTTTTCACCTGGGGAAAAAAATCCACTCATTTCACCAACAATCTTCTGCTCCAATTCCCCTCCTCCTCCCCCATTTCAGTCCCCACACTCAGTGGCCACGAGAGTTCGCCACGTCTCCAGTCCCCGCCCAACAGATTTTTTAGCATCGTTCCAGGACAAGAAGCGTGGAAGAACCCTTATTCATCCCGTAGTCCTGGCGACTGATAAATAACTTGGCTCCTCGAATGGCCTCAACAAACGGGAGTGTCACGCATGACCGCCCCGGGTGACATCAAAGTTTTTACAGGGAGTACTTATTCGCCTGGATCACAAAAAATCGTTAAGGGGCCTTTTTCTGTTTTATACTCGGTCCAACAGTGCAGGCTGGAATTCCCGGGGGTGAAACAAACGCATACAGAGTGGGGGTTTGGGGGGCCGTTTTGCCGCTGGGAACTCGAGGGGGGGTGTTCCTGCTTTTTACAATGGTAAATCATGCACATTTTTTCCCGGGGCCATTTTCAAATTTTTTAAAATGGGGGAAGACTTCAGGGAAATTTTCACAACCAATTGAACACGGGCCATGCGGGGCATGGACCATCCCCCCTTGCACGCGGACACCATGTTTTCCCCCCATTTTCCCCACCATGGACCGATTTTTCAGTTGGGGGCGGAAAAGCCACCTCGATTTCTGCTGCATGACGCGAGCAGTTCCTCCCCTGGTTTATTTGTTCCCGGCAAGCCCGTGGAACTGCGTGACACCCCTGGGGCCCTACACTTTGGGAAGGGGGCAGTACTGGGAGGCTGAATGGTGGTGGTGGGGGAGGGGGGAGCGGGCAAGGCGCAGGGGCAGCATTTTTACAACATGGAGGGGAAAAACGGCGTCCCTGTCCAATTGTTGGTGGCCTGGGCGGAAGCACATCACCCAGTGGGCCCCTAAAGGACATGTACGGGCCCGACCGTATTACTAGTGTTTGAGGGGATTTTTATCGCAAAGTTGAAAACGCAAGGTTTTTAAAGGGGATCGAAATTTCCAATCATGCGATAATTTAAGGTTAAAAACGAGCATCATCATTAAGACCGCCTTTTCGGCGCTTCCGTAATTTTTTGGGGGCCAGCAAATCAGATTAAAAGAATAGAGCAGGTGAATTTGTGCGACGTCATGACTGGGGTGTGTATGGTTCGATTGGCTGGAAAATCACATACCTCGTTTTACAAAACAGCGTTTCCTGTTTTAGCCTCATGTCTCACAGCGCCATAGGGATAGGACCTGCGCTCTGCCGTGGCCAAACGCTCACGAAAAATTTGTCTATTTCTGCACAGAGAAACCTCACTATTTCTTATCCTTTCCCAATTTAGTTATATTAGAGATTTGAAGATTTTTTTTAGTTAGTTAGAGAATTTTAAAGCCGCATCTACCCTGAAATTCAGGGCGGGGGGAGCAGGGGGGGGCCCCGGGAACACAGACAAGCTCTCCCTATAAAGAACACGGATAAAGTTCCCCAAGACTTATTTAACATTGTAGTGTAAAAATTTTTATTTTTAAACAGATTGCTATTGAAATACTTCCGGGAATGGGGCAGCCTAACTTATATTGGATACACATCATTTCTAGTAACTGCAGCCTTTTTTTGGGTCAAAATCCACTTTTTTTACAGTATACTTTTTCAGATAGGTTTTATTTTAAATTTACCCATTACACCTTTGGGCGTTATATACCACCTTGCAGTTAATTACAATCCAGCAACTTTAGTCAGCACAGGGTTTTTTGTTGGGCCAAAAAAAACCCTGTATCAACGAAAACATAACATTTTCGTGTTTTTTGACTTTTGCGCACCCAGTATTGTACATTGACGCAGCAAACCACGAAATCTTAAAACGCAATTCTATATTCACCACAGGGGAATTGAAATGCAAAAAAAACCTTTTTTTTTAACCAAAACAAACAGTTACTTTTTTTTTACTTTGCACACCCATTTTTTTCATTGACGCAGCTCCACTAAACTTAAAACAGCAATTCATATTCCCACAGGTAATTGAAAGGGCAAAAAATACCCTGTATTATAAAAAAAACATAACAGATCGTTTTTTTTACTTTTTTCGCACCCACTTTATTCATTGACCAGCACCACGTAAATCTAAAACACAATTTTATATCACCACAGTAAATTTAAAAATGAAAAAATACCGTTAAAATACGAAAACAAAACGAACGGTTTTTTTACTTTGCGCACCCCGCTTTTTCATTGACCAGCATCCACGTAAAACAAAAAAAAGCAATTCTATAGTCCCCCAGGTGAATTTGAAAGGGCAAAAAAAACCGTGTATTATACGAAACCCTAACAATACTGTTTTTTTTTTGCTACCCAGCTTTTTTTTTTGACCCAGCATCCACCTAAATTTTTTAAAACAGCAATTTTAAGTCCCACAGGTGAAATTTAAAGGTGCAAAAAAAACCGTTATTATAAGAAAACATAACAGATACGTTTTTTTGACTTTTTCGCACCCACTTTTTCATTGACGCAGCATCCACGGAAATCTTAAAAAAGCAATTCTATAGTAAACACAGGGGAATTTAAATGTTTAAAAGAATACACGTGTATTATATGAAAACATAACAGATACTGTTTTTTTTTGCACTTTTGCCCATTCCCAGATTTGTTGATAGACCCCTGCAGTTACATATTGAATCTCAGCAATTTTGTTATTGATTAGAGGATTTGATAATGCTGTGATTTGCCATCTTTTTAAGAGACTTTCCAAAACCTATCGTACCTTCTCAAATTTTTATATATCTGAACATGAAGCGAAATGCAGGTGGTAAGCGAGCCAAAGAAGGTGGGTAGACATGGAGTAAGAGGTACGAGAGAAGGATTCTCCTTCCAGTGCTGGCGACAACACGCATGCCCAGCTGATCGTCAGTTCAGACCGTCAGGCTGATCATCGGTGGGTCAGGGCCTGTGAATCTAAGTATCGAACATCGCGCCAATCTGTCCTTCAGTTGTTAATGCAACCTGCATCTAGCAGTCTTACCTCCTCGCCTCCCAGTCACTGCCACAAATGTCTCATCACAATCATCAGCATCCGCCAACATGGAAGCAGTCCCAAATGTCAACCTCGGAACCCACTCACTGTGGAATAATCCATTGTCTGAAGACCTCTTGATGACAAAATGAATGGGGTGGGGTCAGAAAGGCATGTTAAAAGATCAATGAGAGATGATTAGTCTGCTCTGACGCCCAGATTTTAGCTGATAGCCATCAGAGGAGGTGAAGGAGAGGTGCGTCATCGGCAAAAATCCCCCGGGCGGTTCGGGCAACGCTTTGCAGTGCCCCTTGACTTGGGGTAGCCCGCAGCTATCTGTTATGCAGAAATGTCAGGACGACCAAGTCACCTTTGTTGGATGATGGATGATGATGACGACATTGCGGATCATCCTGGTCTTATCCGCAGAAATTTGCTTGCGAGCGCTTCATCAGTGGACGAGGAGAAGACGATGGGGTATTTTGAATACGGGTCCCGCCACAAAAAGGGAGAGGGTGGTTCGCCAGAAGTCCTCTGATGATATTCCGCCAGCCAACGGGACAGCGCAAACCCCGCTCCTCGCTTATCGCGTCAAAAAGGTCCGGACCCTCAAGCTGGGCCTTCCTTTGAGCAAGCCTCTGATTCACCCAGACGTATGTCATATTCCGCCTTATTGCCGTACAACGCATAGTAGAGGCAAGAACCTTAAGTGGTTAAACCACCACCAGAACATGTCTAGTCACATGCAGCGAAAGCATGATTTGAAATGGAGTAACACTTGGCCAAAAAAGGGCAGACCGACGCCGGGCCTCCTATCACTGTCTACACCCCTCTTTCTCCGCCCCTCCTCCACCGCCACCACCCCCCCCCCAAAAGTCGTTCCTCAGCTGCTATGTCCCTCTCAGAGTCCATGATCAGATCAGACCCTCCGCTTCAGCCTCCACCTTTGCCCAAATACAACCAGCACACAGAGGACCCATCCTACCCCTTCTCCATGTGCTCCATTTTGACGACCTGCAACGCCGTACAGCGGGCCAGATCTAGCACCAGCCTTCGGTCTTCCAGGTATGGGAGCAGAAGACACACATTAAGCCCAAACCATCCCAAGAGCCAAAAGCCTGAATGCGGCATTGCAGGCTTATTGTCCTTGGAATGTTGCCTTTCCGTCTGGAGGACACAGATGGGTTCCTCCGCCATGTCATGCCCTCCAGCCTGCCCCCAATACCATAAGCCGAGCAGGCATTTCTTTGCCAGAAAAGCCGTCTGCCCTGGCAGCCACGTGTCCAACTAAAATTCAAGCGTCTTTACTGCTCTGTGTCCGGAACAGTCCATACTCAACCACCGACACATGTGACTATGTAATGCACGTGCCAAGGCGCAAAACTCTGTGACAGCTCACTGTGAGCTGGGAGGATGTCTTCTGGGGGTGACGGTGGCTCTGCAGTCTCGCCGCACAAAGGAACACGCTCTCAAAACCGCAGGATGGTTCAGGGCTCTTATCCCCTACAGGTCCTCCTGGTGGCATCACTTTCCCAGTAGACACCAGGCCTGTGTTGAAATAATCACCTTGGAGACCGTCCTCACACCAGGTCAGGAGCCTGTTGACCGCTCTCCGCAACGAGACCTAGCGCTGGCTGGGTGAACAAGAACCTAGTGCCATGCAAGGTTGAGAGCGATAACGGGCGAAATCTGCTTGGCCGCCCCTAAGATCGTAGGCTGGAGCACATCCCTTTTGGCCGTGGCACATGTCCATGAACCTTGTCGTCCAGAAATTCTAAAGATCTAACCCTGGTCAGGACTGCCTGCAGAAGAAGGCTCGAGGTCTGAGTTTGCACTTCGCCATTCGCATTAGCAAAAACGCCTGCTTCGTTGCGCCTGCCGCGTGCATGCTTCAGCTCGGCCTCCCGCGTCAACCGTCTCATGATTTTGACCGAGAGTGGCAACAACCTGGAATTCCACCCACCACATGCTCCACGATTGTGGGAGTCAGCTGCAAATGCCATTTACGCAGTACGAAGTGACACATAGTCCTGACAAGCAGCGGTGCGACCTCGGGCTGTTGAGCCACCGAGAGTGGGAGGCAGGTGAAAGAGCTCTAACACCATCCTTGCCAGTTTTGAAGGTAAGCCAACCAAAATGGTCATGCGGACGATGCCCTTGTCAGCATGAGCATTGTGGTTATCTTAGTTCTGGAACGATTCGATAGAGCACTCTGACACATCGGGTCCCCGCCAGCGATGGAGGAGGAGACGGTACAACAGAAAGCAACACTAGAGAGCCATTTTCTTCTCCGTCAAATTCACAAGGCCCGACAGTTTTCTCAATTTTATCGGTCTTCATTAGGCATGGTTCAGGTCCAGAGCTAGTGCAAGGCGGCACCTCAGCTCTCATGGTGCATCATCGAGGCAAGTCAGGGCCTGTGTTGAAGCTGTGCCGTAGGAAGCGGAGGAGGAGGAGGAGTTATACCTAAGACACCGATGCCCCTGCCTTGGCAAGAGGTGGCGTGAATTGAGGCATGATGAGGAAGATGAGTTTGCCTAGTGCCCCTGGCCCCGCAACCCAGAGGCTTGGGAACTCAAGGTCCATCCACCATGAGTGCTGATCCTCCCATTTCCTCAACAAGATGATCCTCAGCATTAAGGCCATCAAAATGAACAACATTACTGGTGGCCACCCTCCTGATCCCGGTACAAAAACAAACCTCAGCACTTTCCTTCGCACCCACCCAAATAGAGAGTAAAGCAGGAAATGGAGACCTGACGCCTGATAAATAACTGGAGACATCTGTGCATCTGCTTCACGTTCTTCAAATTTCACGGTGGAACAACGCCAGCGACGTGACAGCAGTAGAGTGCCAAGTAAGCCGTAGCGGCAGCAGCGGCAGCAGCAGGCAAGGTGGCAGAAAGCCTAATGGGTGACCTCCTGGGCAATCTTTATTTTACCAACCTCACCAAACGCATGCAATGCAGGCCACAGATACAACACCCAAGACCAGCATTAAGATCATGTTGCACGACTAATCAGCGTCACAACACCGATGTTTTTGTATGTGTTCTGGACCCAATAGATTTCTGGTATCCAAAAATGGACAAATGGCCCGAGCTGGCTCGCCAAGCCATAGAGGTGTTTGTCCCGCACAGCAGCCATCGTCAAATCTGAGCGGACCATCAAGCACATTCCGGATGGAGTCATTACAGACAAATCAAATGCATCCGGCTTTCCACAGATAATGTGGATCGTTTGACTTTCATCAAGATGAATCAGGCATGGATCTCTGAAGATGTTGTGGCCCCAATTTGCCGAGGTCACCGATTAGTTGCTGGCTATCTTCACATTCCTCCTTCCCAAACAGAAATGTCCTCTTGACAAACTTATTTTTTAAAATGATCATTTTCTTACTGCAATTTTTATACTCATTCCCAACAGTTCATATTGCTGTTTTGCTGTGAGGAAGGACTAAAAGACACCAAGGTTTCATGACAAAACCATATCCCATTTACCTCACTTTATCTTTTAGAATTTTTTACATTGGACAATGGTTTTGGGTCATGTTTGCCTCACAATTTTTAACAGTGGCTGAGAATCATATTTATAATTTTTTGGTGTCATGTTTGCTGTGAGATACAGCAATAACACGTCCTTTGGAACAGAAATGTGGCTTCTAAGTGGCATTTCTCCATCACATTTTGGTCTAACATTGGCTGAGAAGTCATATTTTATAATTTTTTGGGTCGTTGTGCTGTGAGATACAGCAATAATCATGTCCATTGTAAATGAAATGTGGCTTCTAAGTGGCATATCTCCTTCACAATTTTTAAAACAAGTATGTTCCGCTGAGAAGTCATTTTTATAAATTTTTGGGTCATGCTGCTTTGAAATGTCAAAGCAACACTACAGGTCCTATTCTAAAAAATGTTGTATCTAATAACATTGTTCTTCACAATTGTCAAAAGTGGCTCATGGGTCAAGTATTGAATTTTTGGGGCATTTTTGCCTGTGACATGTGCAGCTATACTACAGATCCAATTTCTAAAAAATGGTGTTTCTAACAGACATTTTGTTCTTCACAATGGTCAAGAGTTGCTCAAGGGTGATGGTGCTGTCAGAAACAAGGAATAGGTAGGTACACTGTTAATGAGGACACATAATGCAAAATGACTTGTTTTTGCAAGCTCCTTTAACATAGCTATCAATCCCCTTTATTGAGACAACCCATTATAATACAATAAAAAAGAAATCAAAGACATGGTGGGATTCCATCCGATTTACAATGTTTTTCTAGCATTAAAGTACTCAAAAACTTGCATGTACAAAAAACTGTTAAAGAAAATTCTCTGAATTGTACAAGGGAGGTACAGGAAAACTACAGATGTAGGTTATTCAGAGACATGGATATGGAGCACGGACCAGAGAACAAAGTAACAGAGACCATTTTCCTCCAGCACGTTTAGTAAAAATGAGAAAAAGAATTGCACCTGGGTGGTAACAGGATCGTAACACCTATTATTTCCAAGTGAAGCTCAATTGGTCCACACTCCATTACGAAGGGCGCAAGCGCTACCCAGGTATTGACTGTGAACTGATGAAGGCTGTAGTTCTCACACTTCCGCTTCCGCACTTCTTTCCGCCCTGATTCAGCATGACAGTTTTTTGTTTGCTGCGTCTCATGGCATTTTAACCTGG
The DNA here is from genome assembly GCA_025379985.1 of Phyllomedusa bahiana. Classification (NCBI taxonomy): domain Eukaryota; kingdom Metazoa; phylum Chordata; class Amphibia; order Anura; family Hylidae; genus Phyllomedusa; species Phyllomedusa bahiana. Next base: position 36,918 of record JAODAL010035670.1, read on the forward strand.
GCGTGTTACTAGATTACTGACGCCAAGTCTGGGCTCCTCACCGCACCCACTGTACCTCCGGCGCCTGGTCAGCTTTGTTGCACAGTACAGGTATAGTCAATGTCCATTCAACTAAAATGTGTGGGTTAAAGACTCCTTTTTCCGGCACTTTGTATCTGGGGTTCAGCACAGGTTTAATGGTGCATAACTGTGGCCCAGGACAATGTACAGTATAAGTTCCAGTTCAACTAAAAGTGGTTGAAAGACGTTCCTTTTCTGGCACTTTTTAAACTGAGGGTCCAGACAGGTTTAATGGTCATTCATCGTACATGACAAATGTTTATGTCCCGTCAACTAAACTGGTGTTGAAAACTCCTTTGTCGGCACTTTTTAAATCTGGGGGTCATGCAGGTGGGCTCATGCTGCGTTCCAGACGAGGATATTCAAGTCACATTTAAAGTATCATGATTTTTCAAATCATACTGCCTTCTGGCAACTTTTTAATTTGTGGGTGATGCAGGTTTAAGTTTCAGGCTGTGGTACAAGACAGGGATAGTGAAATAGTCTGTGACTTTTTTTTCTGTGACTTTTTATAACCTAAGTGTGTTGCCTAAGATGTAGCACGTATCCATTTGACTGTTTGTGGATTTTAATTTCAGCTTCTCCAGCCTTGTTTTGGGTGAAATAATTAAGTGTTTTTGCTCTCCCATAGACGTTTAATGGTAAACGCTCATAATCGATGCTCACTATCGACAAATCTTTAATCGATAGCGGATCCGACTATCTACAATCGCACGAGGGGGGTCTCGATTAGCCAAACGCAATTGCTCAACACTAGTATAGTTACAGCTCCAGAAGACTTCGCGCCTGCCGTGCACCTTGGAACAAACCGAAAAGCACAAGGAAGTGTTGGTACTGCCTTTTGGAAAATAAATTACGGCTTGGAACTACGCCATCTCGGCGGGCACAAGCCATTAGTACTCTGTACGTTGGCAGCGAGTCCACCATTTGGAAAGGGAGGGACTGCAATACCAACAACTTGGACAGGAGCACGGTCAACTGCTGCACCTTAGGATGGTTGGACCTACTGTTGTCCTCTTTGCAATCGCCTCGCTGTGAACGACTGCTGGCGCCACTGATAGCGAGGAGCAGTGAGCATCTTGGCCATGAGATATATGTCAAAGAGAACATGCTCCCTTCTGCAGAGGTGGAGGAGCCTTGACCTGGCTGCAATGTCATTGCGTGCCACTGGGCGCATCTGGCTGCTGTAGCTTGCGCGGTGGCGGATGGACCACCACATCTGAGCCACGTTTCTTCCCAGGCAACCGGATGGTGACTGCTGCATGTGTTTGACGCAGGGCCGTGGTGCCAACGTTACTCCTTGCCCACACATCACTTGCTGCCCACAGATTCTACATATACCCATATTCGGACTCCTCCGATGTCTTAGCAAAGAAAAGCCACACCCACCAGCCGAGTATCGGATTTTAACCGCCAAAGCTCCGCACTGAGTGACTCCCCCTTTACCCCCCCCCCCCTCGCTGACCCCTGTGCCGCTACTTTCTGGACCGAAAAGGGGGTTTTTTACCCCGTGGCCGCATGGCACCCGCCCCACACTGCTGCTATCCCTGCTGACTCACGGCCACACGACCCACTGCTGGCTGGCGCTGCCTAAAACGCGCAAGCTGACACCCCTTCTCCCTATGATAGAAGCCCTTGCCTCCCCCGGCTCCCAAGGCGGTCGGCTAAAACATCATCATTTGTTTTCAATCGCACGCTGTCCTCCCCCGGGTCATGGTATGCAGAGGCTGACCCCTTCAAAACATGACCTCCCATGCCACTCCCCAAAAAAACTAAACTTTTGCCCCCTACGGCAAGAACAGGGGATATTGGCCCCATTTTTTTTCGGCCAAGACGCTGACTCCCTCTTTCAAATTTTTCACCTCGCTATATAGGGCGCTGAGCCCAGACCACATGTAGATCCTGGCTGAGGGAACCGGAGGGGACAAGGGGGCTGAGGACAGGTGAGGGCCATCCCGCCCCCCCCGAGCCATGCCAACTAATGGTTGTGTCGAGGTTCCCACCCCCTTTTGGCGGGGGGTTGTCAGATGTCATCGGGGAGGAAGAGGATGACCTAGTCAACCAACAGAACCCTTGGATTTCTGAACAACACACCCCCAGATGACAGCGGAAGTTGTGGCCCACCGAGTGACCCCTACTGCATGTCCCCTTTCTGTCTGCGACCTGGGCCGTTCCAGAATTTTGTCCACTCCACCCGCAGGTGAGACTTCCACCCCCTCTGCTGATATAAAGTTTGTTCAAAAAAGTACAGACACGTTTTTATAGATACTGTATATGTAAATAACACCCTGTTTTTGACTCCAAAAAACCCATAACAACTTTTGGGAACCCCCTTGGATATAAATTTGCGCTCCACAAATGGGAGGAAAAAAGTACTTGTAGTGCCCTTTAAAAACACTTTTGTTTTACTAAATGTAAAACAAAAATAGGGTTAATTAACTTTCGAACATGGAATTGGCTACAGGAAAAAATTATATATTTTGGCGTTTAAAAAGACGGTTTTTTTTCACACACCACAAAAAAAATGCTTAATTAACCCCTGGATGTAAATTCGCCAAAGAAATTTAGCCCACAAACAGTAGCTTTTTAGCGGTTACAATTGCGTGTTTTCTTTACGCCCCACAAAAGAGAACGTTGTAATTAACCCTTTTTTTGTAATTAGGTTTTCAGGAAAAAATTTATATATTTTGGCGTTTTAAAAAGACGGTTTCCGGGGGGCAGCACACCAGAAAACAACGCTTAATTTTCCCCGGATTAAATTTTTGCCAAAGAATTGACCCCCCCAAAAAGACTTTGTAGCATTTACAATTGCATGTTTTTCGCCCACCAACAAGAGATACAGTTGTAATTAACCTTTTTTTTTGTGAATTTTGCTACAGAAAAATTTATTTTATTTTGGCGTTAAAAAGACGGTTTATTTTTGTCAGCACACCAGCAAAACAAGCTTAATTAACCCCCGGGTGTAAATTGGCCAAAGAAAATTGGGCCCCCACAAAAGTAGCTTTGTAGCGTTTTACAATTGCGTGTTTTCTACGCCCACAAACAAGAGATACAGTTTTAATTAACCTTTGCTTGTAAAATTTGCTAAGGAAAAAATTTATAATTTTGGGGTTTAAAAAGCGGGTTTTTTTTGGGGTTAGCACCCCAAAAACAAAGCTTAATTAACCCCTGGAAAAAGTGGGGGAAAAAAAATAGTGCGGGGGTTTTAAAATTTTGGGGACGCCCCAAAAAGAAAAATTGTAAAATTTTGTTTAATTGGGAAAAAAAAAAAAAAAAAAAAAAAAAACCAAAAAAAATTAAAAAGACGCCCTTTTTTTTTTTCCTTTTTTTTAAATGAAACAACAGGAACTGGCTTAGATCCCACTTGGATTTGAATGTATAGCAGCTGCAGTGGAAGCACACTGGATTTTTAGTTCCAATACCAAAAAAAATTTGAAATAGAAAATTTAAAAACATCCTAGACAACTGAGACACCCCACAGAAATCGCATAAAAAAATCAATTCTCAGTAAGAGCTATCGCCGCGGCAGCACCTTCCCTGATACACAAAGGGTAGGATGGAGCCCCGGCGTCCGCCCGCTTATATAGTGGGGGTGACGTCACAGAATCCCCCCGGTCTCTGATTGGGGTTTACCCCTTTCACATGTCAGCAGGCATGCCCTTCTTCCCCCCAAGTGCTTTGGCCCCAGTAGCGCCATGGCTTGCAAAACCATTTTATCAAACAAAAAGCACACTTGTTCACCCAATTACCCCAAAGTTTTGACTTCGTTCCGAACCCAAGTTTTCCTGAAATTCTAAACGAATTCCACTTCGTTTAAAACGATTCCCCCCATTCCTAATCGTTTGACAAAATTGTTTCACACACACCTAAATAACGGTTTATAATGGTAAATAGTTCTCCCCCGCCCCCCACAACCCTGTTTTCCCCCGCCCTTTTAATTTACATTTAGAACACTCTGAGTTCCTCAAGTTCTACAAATGTTATGGGTCTTTCACTGCAGCAACACAAAAACAAATTGTTTTCTACAAAAATTAGTGTTTTTTGGTGCAAAAGTACAAATATATAAGAAATAAAAATATAAGTTTAGTATTGTCATAGTTGGAATAACCTGTGGAATAAATTGGATTCATTTAAAACAAAATGGTAAAAAGTTTTAAAAAAACCCAAGAAAAAGTAAAGTTTTTCCCAATAAAAAATAAACTAAAATCCACTCTATACGTACACATAAAAGCTGGCTTCAAAAATACTTACCCCACAAAAAACAAATTCTCATGCAGCTAAAATAAATAAGCAAAGCTAGGGTTTTTGTAATGTGGAGATGAAAAAACAAATAAAAATATAATTTGTGTACTAAAAAGGGATGGACAAGTAATATTCTTGTTTAAAAGGGGAAGACTTGATGAAAAAAACAAAACCTGCTTACCTCCCTGCTCCTTCACTGTTGCTGTCTTTTTTTTTAGGGGAAAGGAAACTGAGATCAGCAGAGTGGGCAGAATGGCATCCGTAGTGGAATGGTTGTGAGGAGTGGAGAAATAAATTAAGTTTGTTTTATCTTTTTTATCTTATGATTGTTCCTTTTAGAAAAAAAACTGCTGGATCAAGACCTTTAAAGGGAACCTGTCAGGTGGTTTATTGTGCTTTATATGAGAGCAGGATGTGATAAAGGGGGAAAAGCTGAGCTCCTTAATATAGATTTATATGATTTGTTGCTGAATTTCTGAGTACAAAACAGAACAATCTGTGAAAGTGAAAATGAAAATACTCCTCTCCCTCCTCCTCTTTCTTGCTCCAAATCATATAAACCTATTGCTCTAGCTCAGCTTCTCTTCTTCTATCATATTGTGCTCTCAGATATCGCAGCATAAACCACCTGACAGGTTCCATTTAAGTACAAACTAGGCTACATCCTCGATTTTTAATTTTTTTTTGTGTGTGCATTTTTTCCTTCCCACCTTCCCGGAGCCTTAAACTATTTATTTTTTTGTTGACATCAGTATGTCAACAGCAGTATGGGAGCTTTTTTTTGTGGGGCATCATGTGCCTTTTAATGATATCATTTACCATACCATTTAATGTAATTGGAAACCAGAAAAAGATTATTTGTGGGATTGAATTGGGAGGCAGGATGAACAAAAGATCACAATTTTTTTTGGAAGATATTTAATCTTTTTATACAGTGTTCACTGCATATTATTAAAAGCATGATACTGTGTTAGATCAATATTTCATGGACATGGTGATACCATTTATTACTTTTTTATATGATGACTGGGAAATGTTGTTTCTTTTTAAATATTTTTTACTTTTTTGTATATTCAAAATCGTAAGGGAACATATCTGAAACTTGGTGCCGATGCACCAGTTCTAACTCATTATGAAGCAGTTTAAAATGCGACAGTATGTAAGAATCCTCTGTATGTGGGTTCATAAATCTAACATAAATCTAACATATGGCATGCCTTGCATAGCATATCTTTGACACATATCTTTGGCGCGTTCAAATGTGCCATGCCTGGCACAAGCTTTGCCGTAGGATGTATGCATCTATAGAACAAAGCTAAGACAGTTTTTTAGTGCAAGATACGGCAAAAAGATGCATCCCCATTCATACATGTCACCCTTAAAGGGGTGTTATCGTTTCATTAAATGTCTTCAAATAAGGGACATGAAAACAAAAACTTTAAATTTGGGA
>JAODAL010035671.1:0-42669 GCA_025379985.1 Phyllomedusa bahiana
AAACACCCCCAGAATCGCTATATAAAAATAAATTTTCTTGAAAGACCCAATCAGTGCGGCAGCCCCTTCCCTGTGGCACGGGTGGAGAGGAGTGTGAGCTCCCCGGCGTCGCGCCCGGACTTATATAGTGCGGTGAAGTCACAGAATCCCGCCGGTTTTCTGATTGGCTTACCTCTGCAATGTCATGCAGGCTATGCCCTTCTTCCTCCCAGAGTGCTTTCCCCCATGGAGCCCATGTGCTGCAGCCATTTTATCAATCAAAAGCACACTTCGTTCACCCGAAGTACCCCAAAGTTCGACTTCGTTCCGAACCGAAGTTTTCCTGAAATTCTAAACGAATTCCACTTCATTAGAATCGATTCGCCCATCTCTAGTAGTAATGAATCGGACGGACTATGTACAACAAATAAAAATGATGTTGTCGGATGTGACCACATACAAAAAATTATCTATGGACCCTACCACCTCTTTTCGATCAAAATTAAATGACATCATAGAGGAAGGTAGAGCATTGCATGTCCTAACTGAAAAGGATCAGAATACATTGTCGGTTCGGATTCCAATGTTCCCCTCTTGTACGGCCTCCCAAAAATTCATAAACAGGTGACTCCGCCCCCCCATGCGACCTATGTCTCTGGGTTTGAACTCCCTATGTGAACGACTCTGCCAGTGGTTGGATGTTTATCTGCAACCACTGGTAACAAGAGTCCCAGGCTTTCTTAGGATTCTAAGTCTGTACTAAATAATCTCTCATAAGATATGGACCCCAGATTTTGTGTGGTTGACTTGTGATATAAACATCTTTGTATACCAGTATTCCTTTACCCTTTTGCGTTAGTGCGCTGGATTTTCATTTAGAAAAACCATAGTTAATTATACTTCAGAGGTCAAAATTTATATTAAGATGGTGACTTCATTCCTGATGCAGCATAATTTCTTTATGTTCGATGGGCAAATTCTATCTTCAACAACAAGGAGTTTCGATGGGCGCCAAGTTTTCCCCGTCATTTTGGGTAATTTTTGGGAGTATCATGGTAGGAGGCCAATTATGTATTCTGTTCTTGTAATCCTTTTGTGGCCGATGTGGAGTGGTACGGCAAGACATAGATGACCCGCTACTCATTTGCCGTGGTCCTGTGTCTGCCGTGCCACTCTACATCGACTACATTAACAATAATCCATTCAATTTGTTTTTTACATTTACAGTGGAAACACAAAAAATTGCATACCTGGATTTACTTTTGACGGGTATTCCAGGTCTCCCTATCTCTACTCAAACCTATAGGAAACCACTTACGGATAACACCATATTGCATTACAATAGTAATCACCCAAAACATACAAAATTGTCCATCCCTATAGGAGAGCTCATCAGAGCCAAGAGGAATTGTACTGACATACAGGAATACCAAAAGGAAGCCCACCTAAATTTGTTCACGTCTGTCCCTTCGGGGTTTTCCAAAAATTTGGGGACTTAATCATGCCTTATGAAGTTGACCACATACCACGGGATAACTTATTAAAACTAAAATAAAATCTACCGTTAGTCGTCATATCCCTAGTTGTTCTAGAATACAATGCACAATTCCAACAAATAAGGAAAATTATTATGAAGCATTTGCCAGTTCTCAGGCAAGATCCCGTACTGGCAAATATTCTGGAGGACGGCTGCCGTGTAGTCTCTAAAAAATCTAAAAATATAGGGAGTATAATCTCACCAAATCTTGTAACTGCCAATACTGAACAACCTATGTGGCTACGTGATAGGGGCTTCTTTAAGTGTGGGGGTCATCCATGTAAAACCTGTGCATTTGTGACTCCTACACGTACGTTTTCAGATGGAAGGCAAAAGAACTTCTCAATTAAGCAATATATCAATTGCAACACCATGGCAGTGATCTATGTAATACAGTGTAGCTCATGCAATTTACTATACATAGGATGTACGCTACGCAAATTAAGAATCCGTATATTGGATCACCTCAATGGGATTAAAAATCCCAGGGGTCGCACTTTGTCTGGAGCGTCACGACATTTCGTAGAAATTCACGACTCTAATGTACAATATTTTAAAGCTTTCGGTATAGAGAAAGTGTCCCTAGATAGAAGAGGAGGCAACCTGGAAGCTAAAATTAGAGATCGGGAAGCTTTCTGGATACATACACTCAATACAATGTATCCATTAGGTCTGAACATCCGCAATGAAACAATGTTGCATTATTAGGAAGCTTTATCTAATACATATGCATTTAGTCATACGTCCATTTGCAAATATCGTTGGTAACATTTTTGTACACCTGTGATTTATTTTAACCATCTATGTTATTACACTAAGTGTTGTCTTTTATTCACTTGTTCTCCCCGGTGTACATGCGGGCAGTCACTTTGGCCTTCCTGACGTCCGGTGCTTGTATCTTCCTATTCCAGGTAACGCTAGCATGTGTCATTGTGTGCGGCCGCATCGTCACTACCTCCCGCCTTCTGTGGGTGGAGTCACGCTGGGGCCGCCCCGGGCCACGTGTTTCGGCGTCCCGGAAGTATGGGAGCGCATGCCCGGATAGCCGGAAGTCACAGGTAGATTGCCCTGCGTGCGCACAGGTGAGTAGCGTTTGTTAGGTATATAAGGTGATGGCTTTTGTACAGATACATGCTACGACTAAGGGCTCTGTATAGCCCGAAACACGTTAGCGTGTCAAGCCACTATTTTGGCCCCCATGTCCTCGTTCTTTTAATGGATTCAAAATAAAGGCAAGTGGATTTTATCTTTGGAGCTGCTGGCAATTTATTTCCATTTTTTGGTGCTATCTCTGTTGATGTTCTCCAGACAACAGCCGTGCAGCCCTTACATCTTAATATGGTGAGCTGGCATTTTTCTTTTCTCATGCATATTCTGCATCTAGGAGCTGCGGGCTACAAGCAACAGGCACTGCAAGACGTTGCCAACCGCCCGGGATTTTTGCCGATTGACCGGTTTCATTTTCCTCCTCTGATGGCATCAGCGATTGGCCGTCAAAGCAGACAAAATCATCTTCTTTGGCCTCTTGATCTTTTGAAATGCCTTCTGACCCCAACCGCATTTTGTCATCAAACAGGTCTTCAGAAAATGGATTATCCACAGTGGTGGGAACACGAATTGACATTTGGGCTGCCTTCGCTTCATGTTGGACGGATGCTGACGATGATGATGACGACATTTGTGGCCATTACTGGGAGGACGAGGAGGTAAGACTGCTGGATACAGTTTGCTTTAACCACTGAAGAACAGATTGGCGACACTGTTCGTTACTGACATTCACAGGGCCCTGACCCAGCGATGACAGGTCTGATGGTCCTGCAACCGACGAACCGCTGGCTTGCGTTTTGTCGCCAGCATTGGAAGAAGCACCTTCTCTCGTACTTCTACCTCCATGTCCTACATCCCTCTTTGCTCGCTTACCACCTGCCTTTCGCTCCATGTTCAGAAAGATAAAAATTTAAGAAGGTATGGAAGAGTTTTTGACAGTCTCTTATTGAAAGACGACAATCACAGCTATTCTTAAATCCCTAATCCCTATTCTTAAATCCCTAATCCCTATTCTTAAATCCCTAATTTCCTACAGCCAAAAGATTAGAAACTGAATTGTTTCTAGCGAATACCTCTGAAATGCGGTCTGGTGGAAGAACCGTGAGACAAAATCAACGGTGTTCTTCCTTCAGTCCCAGGGATTTACAACTGCCCAGTAGGACTAGGAATTGATAGTTTTCAACTAACTATCATACAAGTGCGCTATCTGAGCCAAACTGAGATTCACCGAGCGCAATAAAACTATTCAAAAGTTACATGGATGAGAAATTGCGTTTTTTGGAGCAATGACACACGAGAACAGTTACTAGGAAATTTCTGTAGCCACATGTAAGTACAAGGTGGCTCTTTGAATAAAACTGGGCTGCACCAAAGTGCAATACAGCTATTTAAAAGTTATACGGATAAGAAAAGGTGGTTTTTGCACCAATTAAATACACCAACACTTCCTAGAAAATTTCTGTATCCTAATTTAAGTACTAGGTGGCTCTTTGAAAAAAAAAACTCGGAGGCACAAGATAAAAGGTACAACTTTACCTCAGGTGCGAGGTGTGCTGGCCAAAAAGTGGTAAAAAAATGCCATTTCAATACAGGTTCAAAGCAGAGTCTGGACTGCACAATATACACCATCCTTTCCAAAGCCATTCTGTCTGTCTTTCTGTCCGTCCGCCCCACCCCCACCCCTTTACAGCGCTAGATGCTTCTTTAAAAGTCTTTGTCTAACTAAGAACTGAAATTCTCTAATCTACCTATATTCTAATGTTCACTGCTAAAAGCATAGTTGTCTGTATGAATAAAGAGAAGAACTGTGTCTCTGAGCTGAACTAAATTGAGAGAGACGTAGCACACGTCTTGCTCCAGTGAGAGACACTGAAACACTGATACTGAACAGGAAACGCTGTTCTATGCAAAACGAGGTCATGTGATTTTTCCAGCCAATGACAACCATACACATCACAGTCATGACGTCGCACATCCAGCTCACCCTGCTCCATGCTCTAAGCTGATTTGCTGGCCCCCAAAATGACAGGAAGCACCGAAAATGGCGCGATAGTAATAGATTATCTGCAGATTGTCACCTAAAATATTGCGTGATCGGAAATTTCCGATCAGCCTAAAAATCGTGCCGATTTCAACATTGTCGATTTTATAATTGCTCATCCCTAGTCCTCATCTGACACACCCCAACAAATTTGCAAGACTGGCGGATGAGGGGGATGTCAGTTCAGAAACAGTGCTGCTGCAGCCAGACACTACCTCAGTCTGTTCGAGTAAGGGCAGATTAGACAGGTGCTCGCAGTTGGGGACTCCATTATTAGGGGAACAGACAGGGCAATCTGTCAAAAAGACCAGGATCATTGAACAATATGTTGTTTACCTGAGGCCCGAGTCCGACATATTGCGGATCGGGTTGACAGATTGCTGGGTGGGGCTGGTGAGAATTCAGCTGTCATGGTCCATATTGGCACCAATGAAAAAGTTAGATATAGGTGGAGTATAAAAATGACTAGAGGGACTTAGGCCAAAAGCTCAAGGCAAGGACCTCCAAGGTAGTATTTTCAGAAATACTACCTGTATGATGGGCCACACCAGAGAGGCAGTGGGGGATTAAAGAGGTAAATAAGTGGCTCAAACATGAGATGGGTTGCACCTAAATAGGAAGTGTGCAGCTGTATTGGGGGATAAAATGGCCAGGAAGTTGGAGGAACATTTAAACTTGGGACTATGGGGGGAGGACAACTACACATCTAATGCGACATGTCCAAAAATTGTCGGTGCCGTGGCAGTTTTTAGGAGCATTAATTCAGTGTAAAGGGCACCAGAAAGTCCGATCCTCTCAAAAATCTGGCGTGAGGTATACCTTGCATAGTAAACTTAATGCGCCTAAAAAGGCGCATTGCACAAATTGCGGCACATAGCATATAATTGGTAGTGCATGTAATGCGCCTATCGAGGTGCATTGCACAACAGAGGCGCATAACCTATCATTACTAGTGTACGAACTGCACCTCAATAGGTGCATTCCGTTGTGGAGGCGTACAGCGTATCATTTTTAGGCGCATTACAATGTGTCGTGCCCGGCAAAAAATTGGGCCTAGTTTTGGTGTACTACAGTTCATTTACATAGAGAATGTGGCGTCAAAAGTGTTTTAGGCACAAAATAGACCAAAAAACTGGCATTTGTGTATTGGGACATGTCATCTGTAGTGTGCAAGATAGTGAAGATAGAGAGCTGGGTATAATTAATAAATCCACGATTGGAGTGGAGGGCGGTTGTAATAGTTTATAAGAACAGGGTTAAAAGATTGAAAAACACAAAACCTCTAAATTGCATGCTGACCAGGAGTCTAACCAACAAAATACATAAATTAGAATTACTTATTGCTGTAGAAAAATATGACATAGTGGGGATAACTGAGACATGCCTGGACTAGAGTTTCGACTGGCTGGTTAACTTACAAGACTACAGTTTATTTAGATGAAATCGTAGAAACTGGAAGGGTGAGTTTAGATCTTTATGTAAAATCCTGTCTGAAGTCAACACTGCAGGAAGTTAGATAAGGGAAGGTGCATGTGGAGTTTTTGGGTGGATAACATGAGAATGATATATAATAAAATTCTTACTAGGGGTCCGCAAATATAACAGACCTTTTGGAAGATGTCCCTCCTCAAACAAATTGATGAGGTGGCTAATCTTTATGAGGGGCTGTTTTTTATGGGGGACTTTAACTACCCAGACATATATTGGGAAATGGAAAACCGGGTAACAGGTTATTGTCAAGAATAACTTTAAAATTTACCTTCCAACTGGTGCGGAACGACTTTAGGAAAGGTCCTTCTAGATTTTTACTGACTTTTTGCCGGGCAGTGTTCAAAGGTTCGGTTGGGGGCAACTAGAATGGGGCCAAAATTTTTATACATTTCCATTTATCCTTCAATTGAGTATTTTGTCGAGGTGCCACAAAAACGCTGAATTTCAGGAAGGCTAATTTTAATCTGCTTAGAGAGGCCTTAAACGTATTGACTGAGACAAGGGGCGACATGTATGATCGGGCTTTTCGCCCGTTTTTTGGCGTATACTGCGCCTCCCAGCCCGAATCCCTCTGTCGGACGCGGGGATTCGGGTTTTTGGCGCAGTGTTCGCCACTTTCGCTGCACCCCGCATGAAGGGGCGGGAAAGGGGGCGCGGGGGTAGGAGTTCCGGGGCGGGACGCAGCGCGCTCGAAAACCCCGAGGCATGTACGATGGTGAGTCGGCAAAGCGAGGCGCAGTGCAGCGCTTGGCAGCTCCGACAGGCAGACCTGTTTTTTTTTTGTCTAAATCCTCCGACAGAGGCGAAGTGAAGCAGGATCGGAACATGCGAGGAAGCAGATAGAAGATCGCGACAGAAATCTCAGCGCTGAGCTCCGTGCAGCAGGAGTATGATTCCGTAAAAATCGTCTTTATAAAGGCGGAAAACAGTGTCAGAAAAGAGCTGAACGTAAAAAATAAACATAATTAAAAAAAAAAACACTTTACAAAACTCTAGAATGGTACAATATCAAGAATTATGATATTGTAAATTGCCGGGAAATACAGTAATTCAAATTCTGAAACCTATTCTCATTGGTCGGCATAAACCGGCCAATCAGAATAGAGGCATCAGTGAGCCATTAAAACCTATGGGGAGTGATTGGGCCAATCAGAATCCACGGCGGGATAATTCAAAATACAGTAAAAAGACAGAAAAGACCTGATTGGCTGAGCTAGCGGGTGCTTGGCTATCCCAGCCAATCAGAGCGCGAGCTAAATCCCTAACAACGCATTTGTCGCCGAGGGGCCGGCGCTACATAGGGAATTGCAATAGAGAGAAGGCCGGGAAATACAATAATTCAAATTGTTTAAGCTTTTTCTCATTGGTCGGCAGAAGCCAGCCCAAACAGAATAGGAGTGACAAAGACCCATTATAACCTATGGAAAAAGTTTGGACCAATCAGAATAGGAGCGACAGTGGCCCATTCTAACCTATGAATGAGTATTAACCAATCAGAATAGGGCGACAAAGTCCCATTTATATCCTATGGAGAAGTTTGGACCAATAAAAAATCAAAGGCGGGAATTTAAAATTTTTCAGTAAAAAGACAGAAAAAGCTGTTTGGGGCGAGTAGCGGTGGCAGCCAATCAGAGGCGCGAGTTTCTTTCCCATTATAGTCTTTGGGAAGTGGGCGCTCTGAAATCTCGGCTCTCAGCCCCGGTTGCGCATGAAGTTTTTATTAAAAAAAAAATTTTTTTTTAAAGTTTTTAAAACTTATAAAGAAAAAGAGCAGAAACCCTTCTTTACAAAATAAAGCATTTAAAAAAACCCGAAAAACGGGGTTTTGCGAGACGGCGCTACTTAGGGAATTTCAATAAAAAGGAATCGCCGGGAAAAAAAAAAAAAAAAAAAAACAGTAATTAAAATTGTTTTTGGTTTTTTTATTGGGCGGCCAAATAAACCCCCCAAACCCGGAATGGAGGGGGACAAGCCCCAATTTTATTTGGGGAAATTATATAAAAAAAAATCAGGCGCAGTTTCCCGCAGGAAAACCGGGGGAAAAAGGTGCGCCCCGACCCCGGGGGGGTTTAAATTTAAAAGGCCCCCCAGGTCTTAAAAAATAACAAAATAGATAATAAAGGGGGAGATTTTTAAAAGCATCTTAAGTGCCATGTGAGAGATATATCCCTTTATAGTAATAACAGGGATTGGGAAAACGGGAAAAAGAACAGAGGATCAATAGAGATGAAAAAGGAGACAATAAAAAAAAGGGAAAGTTTTTAAAAGCTACTTAAACAGGAGGGCAGTGAAGGGGGCACTAAAAGCTACGGGAAAAAAAATTAAATATGAAAAATGATGATAGAGACACCAAAGCTGGAAACAGAAAGGCAGATTGCCAATGAGAGTAAAACTAACCCCCAAATATTGTTTAACTATATAAGTAGTAAAAAGATTAAAACTGAAAATGTTGATTTTTTTAAAAAGTATTTTGGAGGGAGTATTGGGGAGGGCAATGGGAGAAAAAAAAATGTATAAAAAAATTTTTTTTTACACTGTATTTAAAAAGGAAAAAAATGATTTGGATGTGCAAATTTTTTAAATAATTCGATCGTGACTTTGCAAAATTTTTCCCCGGCAAAATTTTTTTTCGACCCGAATTCCCTTCGGGGACGAATTGCTTTAAAAAAACAGCTATTTCTGGCTGCAAAAGGGGCCTGTAGGTTGAGTTAAAAACATTTTTCCCCATGCTTAAATAGGCAGGGGAGTTTGGTTTTATCTTAAATACAATGCTGTTTTTAGTATGCAACAAATGCTGCCGCCCCTTTTTTCTTAGAATCCCCTTCACTCAAAAATTCCCCAGGGCCTTACGGGGGCAAAACGACAAAAAGCGGGAAGGGGGAAAAACCAAGCCTAAAAAGGGGTAACGTCAGCTCCAGTTAAAAAGAACGAGTGAGGGTTTAAGTATCCCAATAGCATCAAAAAAACCCCGGGGTTTAGGTTACTGGAGCCGTCACAGACCCCAGTCGAAAGGGGGACGTTTCCCAATAGCCACGATAGGGGGGCAAAATTCTAAGAAAGGTCCCGGTTTTCACCGACCCTGCCCCCAAAGGGGGAGGGATTGCTGGGGCGGGAGTTCCCAAGGTTGCAAACCCCGGGACGTGATTTGGCTTGGGGGTGGCAGCTGGGGTGTACCGGGGAAAAAAATGTAAGGAAAATCAGAGTCGGGGAAAGCGAAAGGGTTCAGGACAGCCGCCCAAAAGGATGGGGGTCAAGGGAGGGGAAAGGGGTTTTTGGTTTACTTTTTTTATGACAGGTCGAGGAGGAGGAGGCTAGGCGGTTTTTTCCCTGTCTTTTAATTTGGACTTTTACGATTACATTCTTATACTGAAGAAGCTCACCCAAAAGCCAGTTTTGCAGCTTTTGTTTTTTGGGTTTCACCATTCCAGTTTTTACTAAATTCCACCCTTTTTTTAAAAACCAAATTGAAAAATTTAAGCACCAAAAACATTCCATTTTGTAGGGGTTTCCTTCAGTTCAATTTATGCTTGTTTTTGAAAAAAATTTGGTTTGTCACGCAGAAAGGGATTCAAATACCACGTTTATACTTCTTTAATTAACTGGGTTGGAATTTTTTTAGATATTAATGATGAAGGGTTTATGGAGGGTTTGAATTTCCCTTTGGGCCCAAAAAATTTTTTCGGAACGTTAGCAAATTTATACAGAGAATTTTTTTCTATTGTACTTGAGTTTGTCCCCCCCTCTTTTGGGGCTGGAAAAAAGGCTCCATTTTGGGGCCGGGGGTAGCGAGGGGGGGCCCAAATGGGTGGGGGAAACCAGAAGTATCCCCTGCCCGTTTGGGGACTATTCGGTTTTCATAGCCAGACAAATCGTATTTTGCGGGCAAAGTGTTTCATGTGACTCTGAGAACTCCCCTTATCCATTCCTCGGTTTTACGGCCCCGGTGCTTGGGGGGGCGTGGCACAATTGGGCAGAGTGGGGGAAGGGGCATGGGAGGGAGCCAGCAGTAACAGGTAGAGGAGTGGCCCAAAAAGGCACAAATTTTTGGAGATGCGGCATCAAAAAGCCGCGCGCATGGGTCAGAGAGTGGCAAATGACACGTGTGGAGGGGGGAAAGGCAAACAACAGCAGAAACTCATGAGCCCCAGAAAAGTGGGACGATGACCCTTTGGAGGTGGCAAAAAACAGGGGGTAGGCCCCAGGTGGCCAATGGGCAGAGTGTGGATGTCGTTGAGCAGCGCAGTGAGGGCAAAAAGTGGGGCCCAAAGACAGAGTTTTGGAGGGCACGGCGCAGCCCCAGGCAGCATGAGGTCAGCCAAAGGGTTTGGGACAATAAAAGAGTGTTTAGCTAAAGGAGCAGCCACAGCAGGGGAGCCCTGGGGGTAGGGGAGTGGCCCTTTAAAAGGGTGTGGAGGGGGACTGCAGCAGCAACAACAGCAACAGAGCATGAGGGCCAGAGGGGTGGGGACAATGAACAGTGTGGGGTCACCAGAAAAAACAGCAAAAGCAGGAAGGGGCTCAAAATTTTTTTTATGTATGTTTGTAGGCCCCAGGTGGGACAATGACAGAGGGGTGGAAAGGGCACAGCGCAGCCTCACCCGCGCATGAGGTCAGACGTGGGACAATGGGCATTTTTGGAAAGGGGGCAAAAACGGGGGAGACCACAGAGGGGGCACAAAGACCAGAGTGGAGGTGGGGGGGCAATACCCGTTCCCCGGTAAAGATGGTGGTAGCCAGGGTGGAGAAACTGGGCAAAATGTGTGGGATCAGGCGGGGGGCGGGCGCAGAATAGTGGGTGAGGCAGGTAGTTGGAAACCAGATTATTTCTCAAGTTATGGGGAGGCGTCATGGCTGATGTAATCTGACGCCTAAGGCATTGGTGTGTGGAAATCATGGCTAATCCAGGCCTGATTCATCATGACAAAGGTCAGTCGTTCCACATTTCCCGTGGACATGCAGGTTCTCCTTGGGGTAATGCTAGCCCCCGCCGCACTGGAACACCCGCTCTGATGCCACACTATTGGCCGGGCAGGACTTGCAAACTCGGCAAGTTGCAGCCACACATCCAGTTTGGCTGCCCAGTAGTCCAGCGGATCTTCTAACTGTGGTGGCAGAGTGCTGTCCAAGTAGGCCACCACCTGTTGGTTAAGGGTCTGCTCCAGGTCCTGCTGCTGCTGCTGCTGGCGAGTGCCCTCCTCACTAGACGGGTGAAGGAAGCTGCTCATCAGTGACTCCAGACTTAGGTTACTGCTGATGGAGCTGGTACTGCTCCTACCCCCCCCCCCTCTTCCACGTTCCCACAGCAGCCGTGGCAGTGGTAAGTGAGCGCTGAGGAACCCCCTGGTTAGACCTGTCAGAGGATGGACCATGCTGCACATAGGCAGCGGCCAACTGACTACGGAGGATTTCTGTGTAGTATTTGAGTTTGTCCTCCCTCTCAGCAGCTGGAAGAAAGGCTCCCAATTTGGACCGGTATCGAGGGTCCAAGAGGATGGAGAGCCAGAAGTCATCTCTCTGCTGGATGGTGACTATTCAGCTGTCACTAGCCAGGCAAATCAGCATACTGTGGGCCATGTGCGCAAGTGACTCTGGGGACACCCTGCCTCCATCCCCCACTGTATATCCCCAAGGTGCTTGGGGGTTCATCTGCCTCTTTCTTCCTCATCTCCATCTACCTCCTCCAGCTGCTCCTGCTCCTCCTCCCTGTCACCGGGTAAAAAAAACACTCATTTCACCAGACAATGCTTGGGCTCCAATGTCTCTCTCCAATTCTGTCCCCACGGACTCATGTGGCCGAGGATGTAGTTGCCCCGTCTCCAGTCCCCTGCCCAGGACAGATTTTTCAGCATCTGTTTCACGACATGAGCAGTGACGTTATTCATCCGTTTGTCCTGGTGACTGACAAATAACGTCGCCTCCTCAAACGGCCTCAGCAAACGGCAGGTGTCACGCATGAGCTGCCACTGGCTGACATCAAAGTTACACAGGTGAGTACTCCGGTCCGAAGGACGAAGAACCAGCTAAAAATTCCAAAGCTTTATTCAAGTACGGCAAATTTCCATAAAATCCCCAGTAGCATCCCCCACAGCAGAAAGGAAAATAGTGGGTTTCGGTTTAACCGCAACCAGCTATTTTTCCTTCTGCCGTGGGGGATGCTACTGGGGATTTTATGGAAATTTGCCATACTTGAATAAAGCTTTGGAATTTTTAGCCGGTTCTTGTCCTTCAGTTGCTGTATTTAATTCTGCTACTTCCAGTAACCTACACGTTCTCCAGGCGGGATACGAGCACGGACGACCTGGCGACTGACATCAATGGGTGTGCTGGCATAACGTTGTTTTTGAGTACTCCTGTCCGCCTGGATCATTAAAAAATTGTTAATGGCCTTTCTCTATTCATACAGTCGGTCCAACATGTGCAGGCTGGAATTCCATTGGGTGGAAACATTGCATATCAGTGTGTGTTGGGGGAGTCCGTTCTGCTGCTGCAACTCGAGGAGGGTGTGCCTGGTTTTGTTGGAATGGATGAATTGCATGCACAGTTTTCTGGCCATTTTCAGAATCTTCTGAACATCGGTGGAAGACTTCAGGAACCTTTTCACAAACAAGTTGAACACGTGTGCCATGCAGGGCGCATGAGTCATCCCTCCTCGGTGCAGCGCGAAAACCATGTTCCTCCCATTGTCCGTCACCATGGTTCTGATTTGCAGTTGGCGCGGAGAAAGCCACACATCGATTTCTTGCTGCATGACGCGGAGCAGTTCCTCCCCTGTGTGACTTCGTTCACTATGCCCTACACATGTGGTATGATGGAGCAGCACTTGTGGTGGCTGAGATGGTGGTGGTGGAGAGAGGAGGAGGAGGAGGAGGCAGACATTGGTGCAGGAGCAGCAGTTTGACAACGTGGAGGAGAAAGCGGCGTCTCCTGTCCAAGTTGTTGGTGTGCCTGGGCAGGAAGCACATTCACCCAGTGGGCCGTAAACGACATGTACTGGCCCTGACCGTAGTTACAGCTCCACACGTCCCTGCGCTGCTGTGCACCTTGGAACAAACCAATTGGCTCAAGGACTGGCCCACCATCTGTTCTACATATTTGTGAAGGGCTGGTACTGCCTTTTTGGAAAAGAAATTATGGCTTGGAACTCTCCACCTTGGTTCGGCACAAGCCATTAGTTCTCTGAACGTTGCAGAGTACACCACTTGAAAAGGAAGGGACTGCAGTACACACAACTTGGACAGGAGAACGGTCAGCTTCTGCACCTTAGGATGGTTGGACGCATACTGTTGTCTCTTTGCAATCGCCTCGTCAAGTGACTGGCGCCATGAGTAGCGAGGAGCAGGAGCATCTGGACCGGGAGATGATGGCAAAAAGAAACAGCTCCCTTCTACAGAGGTGGTGGAGCCTTGACATGCTGCAATGGCATGCGTGCCACTGGGCGCTGCTGCTGCTGTTACTGCGGTGGCAGGATGGACCACGACATCTGATCCACGTTTCTTCCAGGCCACCGGATGGTGACGCTGCATGTGTTGATGCAGGGCCGTGGTGCCAACATTAGCTCCCTGGCCACGCTTCACTTTCTGCCCACAGATTCTACATATACCCATATTTGGATCCTCCGGTGTCTTAGCAAAGAACTGCCACACCGCCGAGTAGCTGATTTTACCGCCAACGCTGTGCACTGAGCGACTACTACCGCCGCTGCCTCAGTGAGCAGCTGTGCCGCTACCTTCTTGGACCTGCGAAGCGGGTTTTCTACCCCGTGGCCGTTTTGCTCCCGACCTTGCACTGCTGCTACCCTGCTGACTCACGGCCACACTACCCACTTGCTGGCTGCAATGCTGCCTGACACGCAAGCTGACGCCCTCTTCTCCTGACGATGATGAAGCCCTTGCTTCACCCGGCTCCCAAGTGCGGTTGGCTACATCATCATCAATTATTGTTTGATCTTCACTGCTGTCCTCCTCAACTGTCTAGGTATGCAGAGGCTGACCCCTCAAAACATGACCTCCCATGCCACTCTCCACATCCATACTTTGATGCCTACTTCCAGAAGCAGGGGATATCGGGCCCATTTCTTCGCTGCCAATAGCTGCTGACTGCCCTCACTTGGCTCCTCCTCGCTTTATTTGGGCGCTGAGCCCAGACCACATAGTAGATCTCTGGCTGAGGGAACTGGACGGGACAGAGGCGGGTTGAGGACAGGTGAGAGCCGCTGAGTTGTTCCCGGGTCATGCCAACTAAGGGTTGTGTCTGATGTTCCCACCGGCTCTTGGCTGGGGTTGTCAGATGTCATCTCGGAGGAAGAGGATGACCTAGTCAACCAATCAAGAACCCTTGGGTTGCTGGTCAACACACGGCCGCTAGATGACACTGGTAGTTCTGGCCTCACCAAGTGACCCCTGCTGCGACATCCCCTTACTGAGCTGCGACCTGTGCCTGCTCCAGGAATGTTTGTGCCACTGCCACTCCCATGTGAAGAGCCTGCCACCTCTCTGTCTGACATACTGTTTGTTCAAAAATTTACAGACTCTGTTGAATGAAGATATCTGTATATGATAAATACACACCCTGTATTTGACTCCAAATGAACTCACTAACAGGCTTGGGTAACTCTTGGATATAAATTATGCTAAAGAAATGAGCAGCGAAGCATAAACTGCTATGTGGCGTGCTAAAAAGCCTTGTATTTTACTGACTACAAAATCAGAAACACGCTTAATTAAACTTTGGATATAAATTATGCTACAGGAATCAACAGGAAAAATTTTGTCTTTGGTGTTTAAAAACACTGTTTCTTTTACTGACTACAATAGCACAAACATGCTTAATTAACCCTTGGATATAAATTGCGCAAAAGAAATGAGCAGCAAAAAATTTACTGGTATATGGCTTGTAAAAACGCCGTTTCTTTTACTGAATACAAAAGCAAAAACAGGCTTAGACAACCCTTGGATATTCAATGTGCTCCACAACTGACCAGATGGCATTAAAATGTATATGCAGCAGAATTGGACCCACACTGGACTTCAATTACAATACCCCACAAACTGAATCAAAAATAGAATGGACGAGGAGCAGTCTCTGATAAAAGCTGTGACACCCCCACAAAAATCGCTGTTAAAAACTAATTTCTGTTGTGTGAGATCTCGGCTACTGCAGCGGCAGCACGGCACAAAGAGAGGAGTGGTGAGCAGCCAGCGTCGTGTCCGGACTTATATAGTGTGATGACGTCACAGAATCCTGCCAGTCTCTGATTGGCTTCATCTCTGCATATGTCATTGAGGGTGTTCCTTTCTTCTTCCCAGAGTTCTTTGCCCCATGTAATGCCATGTGCTTGCGGCCATTTTATCAATTAAAAACACGCTTCGTTCCCGCGAATTAACCCAATCTTCGACTTCGTTCCGAACCGAAGTTTTCCTGAAACTCTAAACGAAGTCCACTTCGTTAGAATCAATTCGCCCATCTCTATATGCTTCAGAAATCACCAGGAAAAATGTACTCGTCTTTGGCGTTTATAAACACTGTTTATTTTACTGAATATAAAAGCACAAACAGGCTTAGATAACCCTTGGATATAAATTGCGCTACAGAAATCACCAGGAAAAAATTAACTGGTATGTGGTGTGTAAAAACGCTGTGTATTTTACTGACTACAAAAGCACAAACATGCTTAGATAACCCTTGGTTATTCAATGCGCTCCAGAACTGACCAGATGGCATTAAAATGTATATGGGGCAGAATTAAACCCATCCTGGACTTGAATTAAAATGCCCCACAAACTGAATCAAAATTATAACGGAAGAGGAGCAGTCTCTGATAAAAGCAGTGACACCCCCACCCAAAAAAAATCGCTATTAAAAACAGATTTCTTTCATGTGAGATCTCTGCAGCAGCAGCTGCACCAGCAGCACACGAAAGCAGTGTGAGGAGTGAGCATGGCGTCCAGACTTACATAGTGCAGTGACGTCACAGAATCCCGCCAGTCTCTGATTGGCTTAATCTCTGCACATGTCATTAAGGGTGTTCCTTTCTTCCTCCCAGAGTTCTTTGCCCCATGTGACGCCATGTGCTTGCAGCCATTTTATCAATTAAAAACACGCTTCATTCCCTCGAATTACCCTAGACTTCTACTTCGTGTAGAACCAAAGTTTTCCTGAAATTCTCAACGAATTCCACTTCATTAGAATCGATTCGCCCATCTCTAATTATAATGCTGTCATTGGGATGGCCTTTTTTTACCATATGAGGGCCATTTAAAATAGAAAAATTATTGGATCTAGTGCAACGTGGTGACGTCCCCTTAAAGAGGGGACAAGTGGCAAGGAGAAAATAGAAGACCAGCAGAAACTGAGGAGAGTGCAGTGCTGGATCCGATAATTTTTTCTATTTTAAATATGCACTAGTATGATAAAAAAAAATTTTTAATCCTTGCATGTAGTGTAACTTGTTGACTTTTTATGGCTGTTGAGTTTCACAGTTGATTACTATTGGCTATGTAATTATCTTTTCTTGTTTTCCAGATCTGTTTCTGTACAAAGAATATGTTGCAACATAAAAACAACCTGCTGTTGAAAGAACTCATTATGGCTTTGTTTAATTCTATTTACAGATTGCCAAACTTTCTATCGTAAGGTTGAATTCTTGCACAGTGTTTAGTCTAGATTCACACATGCAGTGTTGTGAGATGGATACAAAGGAGAAAAGATATAAAAGTTTTCTCATTTATGCTTAGCAGACAGACCATATATTTTAAAGGTGCTTTGCCATGAAACAGAATCCCCTTGCTCGCTGCGAGCTGACAGCAGAGAATGGGGAAGGGGCCACACTTGCACAGTTGCTTAGTGAATACAGTTAAAAAAGACACGTCTATCAAGTTTAACCAGGGGTGGGGAAGATGTGGATGAAGGGAGTAATTTTGGAACCCATAAGGCAAGAGCCAATCTTCCCTAAAGGAATATTTTATTCTAGTCCCAAAAGCTCTCCCCATTCTTTTTATGGCAGTTCTGAACATAGCTTAGCAACTGTATTCGACTAAATTCAGAACTCCCATAGACTTGAATGGGGGAAGGATGTGCAAGCACAGCCCTCTCCCTACTCACTGAGGCCATCTCATAGCAAGCTACAAGCTGCCCTCCACAGGAAATATTTCTTAATGACAAAACCCTTTTAAGTGCTTTTGCTTAACAAGTATTTTTGGAGTCATATTTATTTTTTAACATTTTAAATATGCATTTTTTTCTTGTGTTCTAATTCTTTTATGAAAGCTAAAAACAATGTCAGTATAAACACCATACACGGAGCATGTTGTGTTTTGGAAAAAATGGCACTGACTCCAAGAGTACCACAATAACACAGCAAATCAAAATGCTTTATATCCATGCTATTCAATAATTTGCTATACATTGCAATCTTACGTTTAGCACAAAAATAACTAAAATGCTAGAAAATGCTGCATGTGTAAGTGTAGCCTAATACTTGATCTTTTGTGTCCAATTCTAGTGTTTTGCTGTGTTTTATTTGGCATATTCAATGGTGTTTTAAACTGCATTTTTAAATAAGAAAATGGTTTCCTAAAGTTTACAGAGAAATATAGAAACCTCTACATACAAAACCTTTTGGTTTCTGGCATTTTAAAAAATAATCATTTTCTAAGTATGAAGCTTTCTTTCACTATAGAAAACTTTTACAGGACTTTACTAAGACAAAAAGCCACCAAAAACTTGTTTAAAAGTAATATGGAAAGGGCTTGAAGCTCATGGAGTTTTTTTTATAAGTATTTAAAAACACAAAAAATAGTATATGTAAAAGAGCCATAAGAAATATAGTGGTGGCTGTGTTATTTCTTTTTTGTTTATAATCCATTAAGCATTTGTTTGTTTGTTTTTCCTCATGCAGTATACTGGGGGTAATGTTTTTGAGTATGTCCCCTCTGGACATTGATTGTAACAAAAATTGCATAAAAAACCCATTGCAGGATCACACAGGGGCCCTCTTTTACTATTACAGTTTAAAAGACAGTGTAAACTTAGACAGGCCGTCTAAAAATGCACCAGATTTATCTTGCTGCAAAATGCTGCACCAAAAATGTACCACTTGTTAGTAAATTTTAACTTTTCTGGTCATCTACATCTGGTATCAAAAAACATTTTTAATAAGCCTTTTAATAAAAGTATTTTTTGTGTTATTTTAGGCCTCCAAATATTTTTTTTTTCATAAAAATACCATGAATTTTAACAGTTTTTCATAGTGTTTTTCTTCAAATATTTTGGGTTTGCCTATGTATGCACTAGGGGCGACATGTATGAAGATCGACGTGCTGGAACGCCCGTTTTCGCCCCATCTAAAGTGAAAGCTGCGCCTCATTTATGTCGGCGCCCGAAGTGCGCTCATACATGCGGTGTAAAGTTCCCTGCGCCTCACCAGTGTGTGAGGCGCAGTGCGGAACTTAGGCGCAGAAGGAATGCACCTAACATGTATTCCGATTCTAGACAGGCTGTAAATCTGCGAAAAATCATTAAACATGTTAGTGAATAGCAAAAAGAGTTGTCTTTCAAATGAATGAATGAAGAAAAAAATCAAAGTTGAATAAAAGACATAGCAATGTATAGAAAAAGTTGATCTTTTAAAATTAAAGCAAATATATATGTAAGCTCTCCAAAGAAAGAAAGAATAGCTAGAACAGGTCTTAAAAAATGGAGAGAATTGAACTAATTTTACATTAACTAAGCCAATGCAGATGTTGCACAGATGTGAATTTTGGTCTATTGTTTTATTCAAAAATGAAGATATATTTGTTCTTCATTCACAATGTATTCTATTTTGTATGTCCAGCAAGTGCCAGCACAGCACCAGTCTGGCTGGGACCTTTGGTTCTCCAAGCAGGATAGTAAATAATGGGGAATGTATTTCCGATGCAAAATCCGTTGCAAATACACAAAATGTGGCACGTATTTGCAATGTAATTACGGAACGGATTTTGCGTCGGAAATACATTACACAGTATGAAGATGAAGAATAAAATGCATTTGTCAAACAAATGAATTACTTAATAAACCGACATAGCCAAGTGCTGGAAAAATTGAATCAATGTATTAATACATTTTTTACAATAACATTAATGACAATATATATATGTATTAGGTGCCAAGAAAATAATATCCCCTACAAAATGTCTTGCAAAGTCTGTGAAAATTACACTAATTTTACATCACATAAGCCAATGCAGATGTTGCACAGAGGTTGGACAGATGTTTTCTTATACAAATTCCATAACATCACATTTTGATTTATTGGGGCTGCTTAGAAGTTGAATGCAATTCAGTATATACAACAAAAGGCTTGCTGGGAGCTGTGGTCCGCCAAACAGGATTTCTTGCTTAATTATTTATTTATTCTTCTTGACAATTCATTTATTGTAGTAGTGTACTGCTGTAAGTGTAGAACTCGAGCGCATTACAAGAATACCGCGCTCCACTTCGACTTCACTGCTCAGGTAGACCACATTCAACTAGGTCTGCCGGCCGAAGCTGTCGAGTAGTGTTGAGCGATTACGTTGGCCATCGACATCGGTCGATGGTCGATAGTCGACCATCACGACAAGATAGTCGATAGTAAGATTATGACGATACCATTAAAGTTATGGGAGAGCAACAACACCTTCATTCTTACACCCAAATAGGGCTGGAGAAGCTGGAATTAACATCCACAACAGTCAAATGGATACGTGTACATCTTAGGCACACACACTTAGGTTTTAAAAGCCACAGAAAAAAAACACACACACTATTCACTATCCCTGTCTGGTACCACCCCATGACCCTTAACCCTGCATCACCCACAAATTAAAAAGTGCCAGAAGGCAGTATGATTTGAACCATCATTTTACTCGAACTGGACATTGAATATCCCTGTCCTGGAACGCAGCATGAGCCCCAAACCTGCAAAGACCCCCCAAAAATTAAAAGTGCCGGAAAAAGGAGTCTTTTAACCCCCATTTTAGTTGAAACTGGACATTGACTATACATGTCCCTGGGGGCCCCAGCATGAGCCCCAAACCTGCATACCCCCAGATTTAAAAGTGCCGGAAAGGGGTCTTTAAACCACCATTTTAGTTTCAAATGGACATTGACTATACCTGTCCTGGGGCCACATCCCTGAGCCCAAACCTGCATGAAACCCCCCCATTAAAAAGTGCTGGAAAAAGGAGTCTTTCAACCACCATTTTAGTTTCACTGGACATTGACTATACCTGTTCTGGCCACAGCATGAGCCCCAAACCTGCATGACCCCACCCCTTTTTAAAAAATGCCCGAAAAAGGAGTCTTTCAACCACCATTTTAGTTTCAAGGACATTACTATACCTGTCCCTGGGCCACAGCATGAGCCCCAAACCTGCATGACCCCCCCATTTAAAAAGTGCCGGAAAAAGGAGTCTTTCAACCACCATTTTTGTTGAACTGGACATTGACTATATCTGTCCTGTACCGCAGAATGACCATTAAACCTGTCTGACCCCCAGATTAAAAAGTACCGGGGAAAAGGGAGTCTTTCAACCACCATTTTGGGTTGAACTGGACATTGACTATACCTGTCCTGGACCGCAGTATGACCAATAAACCTGTCTGACCCCCAAATTAAAAAGTGCCGGAAAAGGAGTCTTTGAAACCACCATTTTATTTAAAATTTGGAATTGACTATACCTGTCATGGGCCACAGCATGAGCTCCAAACCTGCATGACCCCCAGATTTTAAAAGTCCCGGGAAAAAGGAGTCTTGAACCACCATTTTAGTTGAACTGGACATTGACATCCATGTCCGGGACCGCAGCATGACCCCAAAACCCGCATGACCCACATGACGATGATGATGACGACATTTTGTGGCCGTGACTGGGAGGACGAGGAGGTAAGACTGCTGGATGCAGGTTGCATTAACCACTGAAGGACAGATTGGCGATGCTGTTCGTTACTGAGATTCAGGGGGCCCTGACCCAGCGATGACAGGCCTGACAGTCCTGCAACTGACGATCGCTGGCATGCGTGTTGTCGCTAGCACTGGAAGGAGCACCTTCTCTCGTACCTCTACCTCCATGTCCTACCCCCCTCTTTGCTCGCTTACCACCTAATTTCGCTCCATGTTCAGAAATATAAAAATTTGAGAAGGTATGGAAGAGTTTTGGAAAGTCTCTTATTAAAAAGACGGCAAATCACAGATATTCTCAAATCCTCAAATCAAAAAAAAATTGCTGGATTCAAATATAACTGCAAAGTAGATCTATCAACAAAGCTGGCCTGCGCCAAAGTGAAAATACACGTATTTGAAATGTATTCGGATAATACAAGGTATTTTTGGCACCTATCAATTCACCTGTGGTAACTACACAATTACTGGATTCAAATTTAACTGCAAGGTGGCTCTATCAACAAATCTGGACTGGGCAAAAGTGCAAAAAACACGTATCTGTAATGTATTCGGATAATAAAAGGTATTTTGGAACCTTCAATTCACCTGTGGTGACTACAAAATTGCTGCATTCACATTTAAGTGCAAGGTGCCTCAATGAACAAATCTGGACTGGGCAAAAGTGCAAGAAACTCGTATCTGTAATGTATTCGGATAATACAAGGTATTTTTGGCACCTATCTACCTGTGCTGACTACAAAATTGCTGGATTCTAATTTAACTGTAAGGTGGATATATGAACAAAGGTGGAATGGGCAAAATTGAAAATGAACACCTATCTGAAATGTATACTGATAATTAAAGTGGAGTTTTGCACCTAACAGAGAGACCTGCAGTTACTAGAAAAGATGTGTATCCTAATATAAGTTCAGGCTGCCCAATATCCAGGAAATATTTCAATAGAAAACTGTTAATAAAAAAGCTATTGCAGTGCAATGTCTACACTAAGTCTTGGTGAACTTTATCCAGTATTATTTATAGAGCTTGTCTGTGTTTGCCCGCGGGGGCCCCCCCTCCGCTCCCCCTGTGTCTTTACAGCGGTAGATGCTCCTTTAAAATTCTCTACCTAACTACATCAAATCTTCCAATCTCTAATCTAACTAAATTGTAAGGATCACAGCTAACAGTAGAGCTTTCTCTGTGAAAAAATAGATTAATTTCGCTGAGCTGTTTGGACACAAGCAGAGCGCACGTCCTTCTGCTCTGAGACGCTGAGAGACACTGAGGCTGAACAGGAAACGCTGTTCTATGTAAAACGAGGTCATGTGATTTTCCCAGCCAATCGCAACCATACACATCCTAGTCATAACGTCGCACACACATCTCACCCTGCTCTATTCTGTAAGCTGATTTGCTGGCCGCCAAAATGACAGGAAGCGCCGAAAATGGCGCAATATTAATAGATGATGCACAGATTTTAACCTAAATTATCGCATGATCGAAAAAATCCGATCAACATAAAAACAGTGCCGATTTCAACTTTGTCGATAACAATCGCTCAACACTACTGTCGAGCGCTGCAATGCGCCTCACTTTGCCGACCCGCGATCATGCATGCCTCGGTGTTTTCAATTTGCCGCGTCCCGCCCCAGAACACCCACGGTGCGCCCATTGCACGCCCCTTCATATTAGTCGCAGCCGAAAGTGGAGAAGGTTGCGCCTACCATCGCATCCCTGCGTCCGACGTGGGACTCGATCCGGTGAGGCGCAGTTTTTCGCCAGAAAACAGGTGCAATTCCCAATCATACATGTCGCCCTAGGTGTTTTTCTTTTTCAACTGAGAGAGTGCAGTAGACTAGGCTATTTAACAGGCTGAAAAACTTAAGTAATGTCACATGGGATGCAAACTGACAAACTTAAAACCATGCTGAAATCAACAGGGTCTAGTAGATCTGTTTTTTGCAACAAAATCCCTTTGTTCGATAAATAACCGCTTTAACTGAAATGAAAAGTTTAGTACTCTGCTCTTTTTAGAAGAACTGTATAAAACATAAATTGTTCTGTGGAGTGAACACCACAACATTTAACCTTGCTTACGGTGGCAGATGGAGTGTAATGTGGTACAGAATTGCAATGGAGAGATGTGGTCAGGGACAGGTAATAAGGACAGGGCAGGTGGCAGGCAAACAAGGTCAGAGTCCAAGCAAGGGTTCAGGCAACAGAAGAACACTAATAATATAATTCTCCACTAAAGCACACCAAGGATCTGGCAAAGTGTTAATGGAGTAAAAACAAGATATAGGGCTGTAATGGGTTGGTGGATTCGCTGGACCACCGCAAGCGATGATAGTTAAGCCACGCCAGGGAGCAGAGTCTAAGTAGCCCCCGGTATTCACCAGAGCCCGCCGCAAAGTGGGATGGACTTGCTGCGGCCTGAGGCTACCAGGTCGCTACCCCTGACATGACTTGCTTGCGATGGTGGCCGGGGTAATGCGTGGTACAGAGTCGTAATCCAGAGACGTAGTCGGGGACAGGCAGGAGGTCAGGACGGGCGGCAGAGGTTCGTGGTCAGAGACGGGCAGACGGTCAGGGCAGGCGGCAAACAGGCAAGGTCAGGAAACGTAGCGGAACAGACTGGTACACGGGTAATCAAACAGAACTCCAAACACTCTCAAGACAAACTAACGCACATCAACGATCTGGCAGAGAGTGCAGGGGGTGTGTACAATATATAGGACCAGCGGCCGGCAATTGACAAATCCAGCCCTAAGCAGCGGGTGCGTGCACGGCGGCCGCCACAGGCAGGAGCAGGAAGCACAGGAGCATGGACGGGTAAGTGAACGAGCGCCGGAGACTGGTCAGCAGGGGAATGGTCGTGGGCGGCCGCGGCACCCGCGCCGGACCCCCTGTGGGCAGGGGGGCGGTCGCGGGGGGCGACGGCACCCGCGCCGAACCCCATGCGGTCTGGGGGGTAGCCGAGGGGGGCGACGGCACCCACGCCAGCCCCCATGACACGGGCCACATGTATGAAAACTGATAAGGTCTTAAACTCACTTTTTTGCTCATAGATTACTATGGACAAAAAAGTGAGTTTTAGACCTAAACAGTTTTCATACATGTGGCCCATAGAGTCAACACCCAGCGATTAACCAATTACCAGTGTGCTGGCTCTTTAAATTTCACAGAACTGACGGAAGCGTGCCTTAGTAAGTAGGGACGCACATGCCAGCACAAAGCAGAGGACCGCAGCTAAGCAGGATTGTGGGGAGGGGAGTACAGAATGAACTGAGTGGGTAAATACGAGCGCGTCCACGTCTCGGCATGGGGGCAGCAGCGCGACTCACAACAGTACTCCCTTTAGACATCCCTCTCTTTTTGGCCTGATGAAATTTCAGAAAAAGCAAGAATATTAGTGTCAGAACTCACTTCCCTGGTCAGCTTCCAGCCTGCAGGGTGCAACACTCTGCAGCTGTTGATTCTTCAGGTTTGCGACCACACCTAGAGAAACACCTTGCTTCAAACTCCAGGAGTGACAGACGTCCATCTATTGTGGACAACAGGTGTGTAACACGGGCTTTTATGAGGAATAGGAGGCAGCACCAATCAGTGTGGTGTCCGGGCACCATATTTAAACCTGAAATTAGTGTTGAGCGATTGCGTTGGCTATCGAGATCGATCGTTTAGTCATGTGGGGGCCCGCATCGATAAGGTTTTTTGATAGTGAGCGTCGATTATGAGCGATGACCATTAAAGTCTAGGGGAGAGCAACAACACCTTCATTATTAAAACCCAAACAAGCTGGAGAAGCTGAAATTTAAAACATCCACAACAGTCAAATGGATACATGCTACATCTTAGGCAACACACTTAGGTTATAAAAGTCACAGAAAAAAAAAGTCACAGACCATTCACTATCCCTGTCTTGTACCACAGCCTGACCCTTAAACCTGCATCACCCACAAATTGAAAAGTGCCAGAAGGCAGTATGATTTGAACCACATCTTACTTGAACTGGACAAATTGAATATCCCTGTCCTGGGCCCACAGAAATAGCCCCAAAACTGAAATGACCCCCCACATTTAAAAAGTCCGAAAAAGGAGTCTTTCAAACCACCATTTTAGTTTCAACTGGACATTGACTATACCTGTCCTGGGCCACAGCAGGGAGCCCCAAACCCCCAGGGGAACCCCCACATTTTAAAAAGTGCCGGAGGGAAAAAGGAGTCTTTCAACCACCATTTTAGTTTCACTGGACATTGACTAAAACCTGTCCTGGGCCACAGCATGACCCAGGCCGGAGTTAACAGTGGGTGCGGTGAGAGCCCAGGCTTGGCGTCCGTCATCTATTAACACGCAGGTTAAAATGCCCGATGACGCAGCAACGAAAACTGTCGTGCTGAAGCAGAGTGCGGAAGCGGAATTGTGAGAACTCCAGGCCTTCCTCAGTAACACAGTCAATACCTGGGTAGCGCTTGTCCCTCCGTATGAGTGTGGACCAATTGAGTTTTCATTTGGGAAATACTGGTGGTTAACGCTCCGTTACACCCAGGTGCCCTTTATCTTGGAATTTCTTTTCTCATTTTACTCAACGTGCTGGAGGAAATGGTCTCTGTAACTTTGTTCTCTGTCCTGGCTCCATACTCCATGTCCTCTGAATAACCTACATCTGGTCAAGTTTCCTGTACCTTTCCCTTGTACAATTCAGAGGAATTTTTTTAACAGCTATTTTGTACATGCAAGTTTTTTAGTACTTTAATTCTAGAAAACACATTTTTAAAATAGGATGGAATACCACCATGTCTTTGTTTCGTTTTTTTCATTGTATTAAATGGGTTGTCTCAATACAGGGATTGATAGCTATGTTAAAGATCTTGCAAATAAAAAGTCATTTTGCAATATGTGCCATTAACAGTGTCCTACCCTATTCCTGTTTCTGACAGCACCATCACCCTTGAGCCACCCCTTGACAAATTGTGAAAACAAATGTCTGTTAGAAACAACATTTTTTTAGAATAGGACCTGTAGTATAGCTGCATGTCACAGCAAAATGCCCCCAAAAATTCAAGCATGACCCTTGAGCCCACTTTGGACAATTGTGAAGAACAAATGTCTGTTAGAAACAACATTTTTTAGAATAGGACCTCTAGATATAGCTGCAGGGTCACAGCAAAATGCCCCCAAAAAATAATAAGCATGCCCCTTGAGCCACTTTGGACAATTGTGAAGAACAAATGTCTGTTAGAAACAACATTTTTTAGAATAGGACCTGTAGTATAGCTGCATGTCACAGCAAAATGCCCCCAAAAATTCAAAGCATGACCCTTGAGCCACTTTGGACAATGTGAAGAACAATGTCTGTTAGAAAAAAAACATTTTTTAGAATAGGACCTGTTGTATTGCTGCATGTCACAGCAAAATGCCCCAAAATATTCAAAGCATGACCCTTGAGCCACTTTGGACAATTGTGAAGAACAAATGTCTGTTAGAAACAACATTTTTTAGAATAGGACCTCTAGTTATAGCTGCATGTCACAGACAAAATGCCCCAACAATTCAAAGCATGACCCATGAGCCACTTTTGACAATTGTGAAGAACAAATGTCTATTTAAAAAACAACATTTTTTCAAATAGGACTGTAGTATTGCTGCATTTCAAAGCAAAATGCCCCCAAAAATTTCCCAAAGCATGACCTTGAGCCACTTTGGTCAATTGGAAGAACAAATTCTGTTAAAACAACATTTTTTTATAATAGGACCTGTATATTGCTGCATTTCAAAGCAGCATGACCAAAATTTTTAAAAATGTCTTCTCAGACACTGTTAAATATTGTGTGGCAGATATGCCACTTAGAAGCCACTTTTCTGTTCCTAAAGGACCATGATTATTGCTGTATCTCACAGCTTCATGACCCCAAAAAATTATAAATATGACTTCCAGCCACTGTTAAAAATTGTGAGGGAGAACCGCCACTTAGACCCCACATTTCTGTCCCAAAGGACCATAATTATAGCTGTATCACACAGCAACATGACCTCAAAACTATTGACAAATGCGAAAACTTTTAAAGAAAAAAGTGAGTAAATGGAATAGGGTGTTGTCATGAAACCTTGCTGTCTTTTACAGTCTCCTCACAGCAAAACCAGCAAAATGAACTGTTGGGAAAAGAGAATAAAAAATTGCAGTAAGAAATGATCATTTTAAAAAAAAGTTTTCAAGAGGACCGTTTCTGTTTGAAAAGGAATGTGAAGTAGCCCGGCAACTAATGGGTGACCTCGGCAATTGGGGCCACAACATCATCAGAGATCCATGCCTGATTCATCTTGATGAAAGTCAAACGATCCACATTATCGTGGAAAGCCGGAATGCGTTTGTCTGTAATGACTCCTCCACTGTGCTGAAGGTCCGCTCAGATATGACGCTGGCTGCTGGGCAGGACAACACCTCTATGGCGTCACGAGCCAGCTCGGCCAGTCGTCCATTTTGGATACCCAGAAGTCTAGTGGGGCCGGAACACATGCAAAAACATCGGTGGTGAGACGCAGATAGTCGTGCACCATGATCTTAAGCTGATCACTGTGTGTTGGATGTGTGCCCTGCATTGCATGCATTGGTGAGGTGGTAAACAAAGATTGCCAGGAGGTCACCCATTAGGGGCTTCTGCCACCTTGCCTGCGCTGCCGCTACGCCTACTTGGCACTCTAGCTGTCACGTCGCTGATGTTGTTCCACCGTGACATTTGGGGAACTTGAAGCAGATGCAACAGATGTCTCCAGTTGATCAATCAGCAAGGTCTCCATTTCCTGCATTTTACTCTCTATTTGGGTGGGTGGAAGGAAAGTGCTGAGTTTTGTTTTGGTACGGGGATCCAGGAGGGGGGCCACCCAGTAACTTTTTGTTCATTTTGATGGCCTTTAAATGCGAGGCTCATGTGGGAGGCAATGGAGCATCCAAGCACTCAGGTGAGAGATGGCGCCTTGATTTCCCAAGCCTCGGGGTCGCGGGGCACTAGCAAACTGATCTTCCTCACTTCCTCCTCCCCCTCAAATTCGCGGCCAACCTCTTTCCAAGGCAGGGACGTCGGTAACATGGGTGTCTAGGAATTCCTCCTCCTCCTCCTCCGCTGCCCCGGGCACAGCTTCAACACAGCCTGACTTGCCTGAGATGATGCACCCTGAGAGCTGATGCGCCCCCCTTGCACTAGCTCTGCACCCCCAACCACTCCCTAATGAAGACCGATGAAATTGTGAAACTGTCGGGGCCTTGTGGATTTGACGGAGAGAAAGGCTCCGTGTCCGCATTTTGTGTCCGTCTCCTCCTCCGTCGCTGGCGGGACCTGTTGTTTCAGAGTGTCCAACGATCGTTCCAGAACTAAGATCACCACAATGCTCATGCTGACAAGGCATTGTCCGCACTGACCATTTGGTGGCTTCTTCAAAACTGGCAAGGATGGTGCAGAGCTCTTTCACCTGCCTCCACTCTCGGTGGTTCACACCCCGAGGTCCGTACCGCTGCTTGTCAGGCCATGTGTCACTTCTTTACTGCGTAATGGCATGCGCTGCTGCCACAATCGCGGAGCATGTGGAGGGTGGAATTCCAGCGTGTTCCCACGTCAACATGAGACGGTTGATGGGGAGGCCGAGGTGACGCTGCAACGCCAGCCAGCGGGACGAAGCAGGGTGCGAACAGCGGAAGTGCGAACTCAGACCCTCGAGCCTTCTTCAGCAGGCAGTCCAGACCCGGGTAGCTCTTTTAAAAATTTCTGGACGACAAGGTTCATGACATGTGCCAGGCAAGGGATGTCCCCAGCCTACCGATCTTTAAGGGCGGCCATCAGATTTCGCCCGTTATCTCACACCACCTTGCCTGTCACAAGGTTCTTGTCACCCCGCCAGCGCTCCCGGTTTTCGTTGCTTAGAGCCATCCACAGCTCCTGACCTGTGTTGGACAGTCTCCAAAGGCAGATTAATTTTCAACACGGGCCCGATTTTCTCTGGGGGACGTGATGCCCCCAGAGGGCCTTGGGGGAAAGAGCCCTGCCCCATCCCCCGCGGTTTTTTAAGAGCCGCGCCGAGCCGAGAAACCCCCGTCACCACCAGAGACATTCACACAGCTCACCCAGTGAGCTGTCACAGAGATATAGCGGCCTTGGCCATGCTTAATAGTCCATGTGTCGGTGGTCAGATGGACACGTGGCTGGCCAGGGCAGGGACGGCTTTTCTGGAAAAGAAATGTCTGCTCGGCATCTGGTATTGGGGGGACCGAGGGGCCCTGACGGGTGGAACCCATCTGTGTCCACCAGACGGAAAGGCAACATTTCCAAGGCCAAAAGCCTGGCAATGCCGACATTCAGGCTTTTTGGCTTTTTGGGGGGGTTTTGGGTTAAAGTGTTTCTTCTGCTCCCAAAACCTGGAAGACAGAAGGCTGCTGCTAGACTGGGCCGCTGTACGGCGTGCAGTCGTCAAACTGGCGGAAGGAAGAAGGGGTAGGATGGGTCTCTGGGGTGCTGGTGGTACTCGGGCGACAGTGAGGCTGAACGGAGGCTTTATCCTGATCATTTACTCTGAGAGACATGGGCAGCTGAGGAATGCTTGGTGGTGGGCGGAGGAGGGAGGCGGGGACAGAGGGTGTGACAGTGGTTGGAGGCCCGGCGTCGGTCTGGCCTTTTTTGGCCAAGTGTTCCCTCCATTTCAACTCATGCATTCGCTGCATGTGACTAGACATGTTGGTGGTGGTTAACCACTTAAGGTTCTGCCTCTACTTATGCGTTTATGGCAAAGGCGGCATATGACATCGCTGGGTGAATCAGAGGCTTGGTCAAAGAAGGCCCAGGCTTGAGAGGTCCTGGGCCGTTTTGACGGCGATGGGCGAGGCGCGAGGTTTGCGCTGACGGTGGCTGACCCGGGAAACATATCAGCGGACTTCTGCCGACCGCCCTCCCTTTTTGTGGCGGGACCCGTATTTTACATTACCCCATCGTCTTCCTCCTCGTCCACTGATGAAGCGCCCCGCAACAAATTCTGCGGAAAAGACCAGGATGGATCCGCAATGTCATCATCATCATCATCAACACAGGTGACTTGGTCGTTCCTGACTTTTTTGCATCCAGAAGCTGCGGGCTACAAGCAAGGGGCACTGCAAGGCGTTGCCGACCGCCCCGGATTTTTGCCCCATTGACCGGCTTCCTTCACCTCCTCTGATGGCATCAGTAAACTGGGCATCAGAGCAGACTAAATCAACCTCTTGATCTTTTAACATACCTTCTGACCCCAACCACATTTTGTCATCAAAGAGGTCTTCAGACAATGGATTATCCACATGGTGGGTACACAGCTGACATTTTGCCTGCTTCATGTTGGACGGATGCTGATGATGCTGATGATGACATTTGTGGCCGTGACTGCGAGGACGAGGAGGTAAGACTGCTAGAAAGCAGGTTGCATTAAAACCCCTGAAGGACAGATTGGCGACGATGTTCGTTACTTAATTCACAGGGCCCTGACCCACGATGACAAACCTGATGGTCCTGCAACTGACGATCCGCTGGCATGCGTGTTGTCGCCAGCAAATGGAAGGAGCACCTTCTACTCGTACCTCTACCTCCATGTGCTACCCCCCCTCTTTGCTCGCTTACCACCTGCATTTCGCTCCATGTTCAGAAATAAAAAAAAATTTGAGAAGGTATGGAATAGTTTCGGAAAGTCTCTTATTAAAAGACAAATCACAGCTATTCTCAAATCCCTCTAATCAAAACAAAATTGCTGGATTCAAATTAACTGCAAGGTGTCTATCAACAAATCTGGACTGGGCAATAGTCCAAAAAACACTTATCTGTTATGTTTTGGTATAATAAACGGTATTTTTTGCACCTTTCAATTCACCTGTGGTGAATATAGAATTGCTGTTTTTTAAAATTTTCGTAGATGCTGCGTCCATTTAACAATGCTGGTTTTCAAAAGTCAAAAAACACGTAACTGTTATGTTTTGGTATAATAAACGATATTTTTGCACCTTTCAATTTCCCTGTGGTGGGAAAAAAGAATTGCTGTTTTAAGATTTACGTATATGCTGCGTCAATGAACAATGCGGGTGTGCAAAAGTCAAAAAACACGTAACTGTTATGTTTTGGTATAATAAACGATAATTTTTGTACCTTTCATTTACCTGTGGGGAATATAGAATTGCTTTTTTAAGATTAACGAAAATGCTGCGTCAATGAACAATGCTGGGTGTGCAAAAGTCAAAAAACACGTAACTGTTATGTTTTGATATAATAAACGGTAAAGATAGCACCTTTCAATTCACCTGTTGTGAATATAGAATTGTGTTTTAAGATTTACGTAGAAGCTGCGTCAATGAACAATGCTGGGTGCGCAAAAGTCAAAAACACGTAACTGTTATGTTTTGGTATAATAAAAAGTATTTTTTTGACTTTTCAATTCACCTGTGGTGACTATAGAATTGCTGTTTTAAGATTTACGTAGATGCTGCGTCAATGAACAATGCTGGGGGCGCAAAAGTCAAAAAAACAGTTAACTGTTATGTTTTTGGGATAATAAACGATATTTTTTTTCACCTTTCAATTCACCTGTGGTGGAATATAGAATTGCTGTTTTAAGATTTACGTAGATGCTGCGTCAATGAACAATGCTGGGTGTGCAAAAGTCAAAAAACACGTATCTGTTATGTTTTTTATTTTAATAAAAAGGTATTTTTTGCACCTTTCAATTCCACCTGTGGTGAATATAGAATTGCTGTTTTTAAAATTTACGTAGATGCTGCTCAATGAACAATGCTGGGTGCGCAAAAGTAAAAAAAAAACGTAACTGTGATGTTTTCGTCGATACACGGTATTTTTGGCAACATACAACCTGTGCTGACTACAAGATTGCTGGATTGTAATTTAAATGCAAGGTGGATATATCAACAGTCACAGGTGTAATGTGTAATATTGAAAATGACACACCAACTGAAATGTATACTGATAATAAAAGTGGAGTTTTGCAGCTAACAAAGAGACCTGCAGTTACTAGAAATGAGTGTATCCAATATAAGTTCAGGCTGCCCAATATCCAGGAAATATTTCAATAGCAAACTGTTAATAAGAAAGATATTCCACAAAAATGTCAAAACTACGTCTTGGTCAACTTTATCCTGTGTTCTTTTTATATATACCTTGTCTGGGTTCGCCCGCGGGGCCCCCCCCCCCACTCCCACCGCCGTGACTTTACAGCGGTAGATGCTGCTTTTAAAAAAATTTTCTAGCTAACTACATAAAATCTTCAAATCTCTAATCTAACTAAATTGAAGGATCACAGCTAATAGTTTGAGGTTTCTCTGTGCAGAAATAGACTAATTTCGCTGATGCTGTTTGGCCACAGGCAGAGCGCAGTCCTATCCCCTATGAGACGCTGAGAGACACTGAGGCTGAAACCCGAAACGCTGTTCTATGTAAAACGAGGTCATGTGATTTGTCCAGCCAATCGCAACCATACAACATCCCAGTCATGACGTCGCACACACATCTCACCCTGCTCTATCTGTAATCTGATTTTTCTGGCCGCCAAAATTACAGGAAGCGCCGAAAAAGGCGCGATCTATATAATGATGCACAGAAATTTTAACCTAATTATCGCATTTATCTGGAAATTTCGATCACCATAAAAACCTTTTCCGATTTCAACTTTGTCGATAAAAATCGCTCAACACTACCTGAAATCTTCCTGCTGCACCTGTGATATTTTCTAGCTGCCTACACTTTACCTGTATGTTTTACCTTGCCTTTTAGTGGAGCTTGTTTTCTTGACCTCGGCTTGTGTTTTG
Source organism: Phyllomedusa bahiana (assembly GCA_025379985.1). Lineage (NCBI taxonomy): Eukaryota > Metazoa > Chordata > Amphibia > Anura > Hylidae > Phyllomedusa > Phyllomedusa bahiana. Next base: position 32,819 of record JAODAL010035671.1, read on the forward strand.
ATTTTGTGCCTTGTTCCTGACAGTGTTTCCGACCCATGGCTTGGTTTCTGATTTGTGGTCTGACGTTACTGATCCATTGATAACCTGGATTGTCTGACAATTCTTTCCACCTGACAGCCTCAGCACCTTAGTAGCTCAGGGACTGTCTTTTCAGAAGAACTGTATAAAACATAAACTGTTCTGTGGAGTGAACACCAAAACATTTAGGGGGACATGTATGAAAACTATCTTGGTCTCAGACTTCTCTTGTTGCCCATAGCAACTAATCAGCGTTCCCCTTTCATTTCATATAGTGCTCTGAAAAAACGAAAGGGGAACTCTGATTGGTTTCTATGGGCAACAAGAAAAGTCTTAGACCAAGACAGTTTTCATACATGTCCCCCTTAATCTTACACTGTGTGAGATTGTGTATTGTCACTCTTTACATCTAACAACAACATGGTGACCTTGAGACAAGAACACAACTTGAAATTGCTTGAGACCATAGCAAACTTTTGAATTTCCCACTCTAAGAACATTTACCAGCTGGTAAAACTGCGGTAACAAGTACAACATGATTAGTCTAGACTTCAGATTTCAGGCCCTCAACCACACCCTAAAAATAAAAGCCAGCTTTAAACCAGACCTCAAAATAAATTTATTCCCAATTTCAGATCCCAGGCCACACAAGACCCCTCTATTTATTCATCACTCATCTCTCCTTATTCATTTTTTAGCGTTTGGGTTGATAGACACAGAGTCCTAATGCCAGTTAGTGGCAAGACACAGGGTGTGGATTTATCAATACTGTTAGACAGTGTACGGTTAAACTAGACAGTCTTACAATTTGCCACATTTATCATAGTCTTCATAAATCTGGTGCAGGTTAAAACTATCCAGTCTAACTTTACACCATTTTTAAGTTGGCTTACTTTATGCCACTAACTGCGCCAACATGTTGGTCCATTTTTTGATGCACAGTATCGCAACACTAAGCTACACCCATTTCCTGCAAAACCATACCCTTTTACCAAGGCCACGCCCCCTTAGAACAAGATGCAAACGTGCCTCTAAACTATCTGAAACACATAAGAAATGTGGTTTAAAGTATGTACAACACTATTTTAGCCACAATTTGTACTTGTCCCCAGGAATATATATTATAAAATATATATTATATTTATTATATATATATATATATAAAATATATATATTGTAGCAGTCCACTCACATTTGGACGCCCTCCTGGGCGTCCTGGGGGGTATTTTCTCACTGGATCGCCGTCTTTTGTAAAAGGATGGCACACGCCCACTAGGCTTCTTTAAATCTGGCTTCAGCCAGCTTTATTCAGGCACAGAAAAAAAAGGCACAGTAGTACACCGGGAAAACAACACAAAATAAAACCTCAGGCCGTCTGGCCACTAAACTAAACTTATACTCGTTTAGCCCTCAACTACCAGGGCTCCTGTGCCTACTGCACAGCACCACAACCGCTTTTTGCTTGCCAGTCTCTTACTGGTTCCGGCTTTCCTAAGCCTCTGGGGGGCAAGAGCCCTTCACCTTGGCTCCATTTGCTGCTCCACTTGCCATAGCAGACCACGCCCCCAAATCACTGGAGTAGGCAGCCTTTTATAGGCCTCCCGGGACGGGCCCCAAAAACCCTGGCCTGGAACGTGGGGACGGCCTCCCCCCAACGCTATGACCGTCCCGGGAAAGGCAACCCAATTACTAGCCACATAGCAGCCATACTAACAACATGTGTCAGTAACCTAGGGTTACTGACGGCTAACTGGTTGCCTTCCCCCACCGAAGCCAGGACTTCGGTGGCACGTACGCCACCTAGTGGCAGCCCCATGCGATCACCTATGGTCGTTCTGCCACAATATGTATATATATACCTATCTGGGGGGGCCATATATATATATACCTGCCTAACTGAGGGAACCATATATATACCTGCCTAACTGAAGGAGCCATGTATATACCTTCCTGAGGGGCCCATATGTATACCTGGCTTACTGAGGGAACCATATATATACCTGCCTACCTGAGGGGCCTATATATATACCTGCCTAACTGAGAGGCCCATATATATACCTGTCTTTCTGATGGGTCCATATATATACCTGCCTGAGGGGCCCATATATATACCTGCCTTACTGAGGGGCCCATATATATAGCTGACTAACTGAGGGGTCCATGTATATACACCTGACTTACTGATGGGCCCATATATATATATAACTGCCTGACTGAGGGGCCCATATATACCTGACTGAGGGAACCTATATATATCTGCCTGAGGGGGCCTATATATACCTGCCTAACTGAGGGAACCTATATATACCTGCCTGAGGGGGCCTATATATACCTGCCTAACTGAGGGGACCTGTATATGCCTGCCTTACTGAGGGGACCTATAAATGCCTGCCTAACTGAGGGGACCTTTAAAGCTATATACCTATAAGTAAGGAGTTGCTGGAAAAGTGAGGACTCTAAGATATGTGTCCAAATCTGCAGGGACGAGTGTTGGCTGGAAGAAGTCAGCATGAAAGTGTGGACCGAATGAAGAAAAAAAGGGAACGTGAACGACTTAGAGAAATGTCACCTGTGGGTCACTAAATGTACCTGAACTTATATGTGTTCAAAGTGTAATGGTTTATATTCAGTAATGAGTGGCAGTATTATTCAGTCTTTATATAGTGATGATATGTGGTCATGGTGTTGTGATATTATTCAGTCACTATGTGGGTGATATGTAGTCATGGTGTTACGGTATTATTCAGTCATTATGTGGTGGTGATATGTGGTCATAGTGTGGTTTTATTCAGTCACTATGTGGTGGTGATATGTGGTCATGATGTGACAGTATTTGGTCTTAGTGGAATTATTGGTAATGTTGGCCTTGGGATTCTGGTTTTACAAAGTTATTTGGTAACTGTACGACCATTATTTAGTGGTTTTATACTTTGTGTTATATTTGATATATTTTTATTTATAGAAAATGTATCATTAGGGAAGGGGGAAATATATCTTTAGACCTTTTTATTTTAACCACTGGTGTCCTGATGCCATTAGGTGAGAGAGGTCAGAAGCCCCAGTGCATCATCTTGATTACAGATTAATGTGATGATATCATATTAGTCCGTATAAGTTGAAGCGAGACCAGGGGAAGTGTACAGGTGGCGGAGGCAGGAGACATAGTGGGCCCCTAAAATAAACTCCTCTGGTGCGCCTTAGGCACCCCAGTCCAACACTGTTGATAAATGTGTCTCACTGTGTGCACCAAAGAGAACGACAACTTGAAGCTGCTAAATTGTATTAGGATATATTTATTGAATCGCATGCTCAATTGAATCTATGAGCAGTGTAGCAGGAACCGAAGCAGCTATAATCACACTCTATGGGCTCAGAGGTAAGAGGACAATGGATGTGTCACGAGTATGGAGTGGATCCACTGGTATAAGCGATCTCAAGGAGTAGAGTCTTTGCCAGTGCCCGCCATAAGGCCAGTTGGTCTTGTACGACAGGAAACTCCCAGGTCGCTACATGACTTGCTTGCGGTGGTGGGGTGTAATGTGGTACAAAATTGCAAGAGAGAGATGTGGTCAGGGACAGGGAATAAGGACAGGGCAGGTGGCAGGAAAACAAGGTCAGAGTCCAAGCAAGGGTTCAAGAAAACAGAAGAACACTAACTAATAATATAACTCTCCACTAAAGCACACCAAGGATCTGGTAAAGTGCTAATGGAGTAAACACAAGATATAGAGTCAACGCCCAGCGATCACCAGTGCGCTAGCCCTTTAAATTTCACAATGCTGACGGAAGCGTGATTTAGTGAATGGGAACACCCATGCCAGCACAAAGCAGAGGACCCCAGCTAAGCAGCAGTGTGGGGAGGGGAGTATAGAATGAGCTGAGTAGGGATAATACGAGCGTGTCTGCATTTCGGTGTGGGGGCAGCAGCGCGACTCATGACAGTACTCCCTTTAGACCTCCCTCTCTTTTTGGTGTGATGAAATTTCAGAACAAGCAAGAATATTAGTGTCAGAACTCGCTTCCCTGGTCAGCCTCCAGCCTTCAGGGTGCAACACTCTGCAGCTGTTGAGTCTTCAGGTTTTTTGCGACCACACCTAGAGAGACAACTTACTTCAAACTCCACGAGTGACAGACGTCCATCCATTGTGGACAACAGGTGTGTTACACCGGCTTTTATGAGGACCAGGAGGCAGCACCAATGAGTGTGGTGTCCGGGTACCATATTTAAACCTCCTGAAATCTTCCTGCTGCGCCTGTGATATTTCCTTGCTGCCTATACTTTACCTGTATGTTTTACCTAGCTTTTCCGTGTACCTGACCTTACCTTGTTTTTCTGACCTCGGCTTGAGTTCTGATTTTGTGCCTTGCTCCTGACAGTGTTTCTGACCCCTGGCTTGGTTTCTGATTTGTGGTCTGACATTAATGATCTATTGCTGACCTGGATTGTCTGACTTTTTTTTCCACTTGACAGCCCCAACACCTTGGTAGCGCAGGGACTGTCACCTGGTTGGAGTCTGCCATTTAGGGAAGTACATCAAATAGGCAGTAACAGTGGACTGGGTTCCAGTTAGGGCTCACTGTACCTCCCTTGATGTCACAATTAGCTTCAGGTTCCCAGGACCTCTCTTCATGCCCTAACACCTTCCAGTTGACCAGATAGTATCTCTTCCCCCAAATAGTATTCTCTGTCAGGATTTCTTTTACTTCATTGATGTCACCAGCATCGGCCTCATAAGACGGAGATGTGGTGCTTCGGGAGAAGCCTTTGAGGACCAGTGGTTTGAGGAGCAAGACAAGAAATTACCTCAGGAACTGAGGACCTGGCTTGAGGCTGGGAATCTTTAATTGGATGTATTTTGCATATAAACACAGTTTTGGGAATTCACATCAGGGACATCCAAGGAGGCAGACAGAGAAAGAGATAGACAAGGATTTTGACCATAGATAATGAAGAACGGTGAAGCTTCTGCAGAGTCACAATTCAGATGATTGTAAGAACTCAACTCAGTTGTCCTGACTAGAGATGGGCGAATCGATTCTAACAAAGTGGAATTCATTTAGAATTTCAGGAAGAATTTGATTCTGCATGAAGGCGAAGTTCATGGTGATTCGCAGGAACGAAACATTTTTTTTTCTAAAATGGCCGCAAGCACATGGCATGACATGGGGCTGAGAACTGTGGGAGGAAGAAAGAAACACCCTCAATGACATGTGCAGACAAACAGCCAATCAGCAGCCAGCGGGCTTCTGTGACACCACAGCCCTATAAATATGGACGCCATCTTAAATTCTCACACTTCTCACTGAGTGTCCTGTCATAAGCATCTATCTTCTGCTGCTGCTCTATATTGCATTCATTATAAAACAAACTCCTTTTATCAGCAACTGGGGCGAAGGAGCTTCACAATGGTGTGTCATTTACACACTTGTTACTCAACCAGCATTATCATTTTGTTTTAGTTTGTGGGGTATTCTCCCTAAAGTCCAGGGTAGGTATATTTCTGCCCCATATATGCCTCAATTCCATCTGTTTTTCTGTAGGGTATTTTATACCCAAGGGTTAATTTAACCTCTTGATTGTGGGTTAATTTGGAGTAAAATACAGGGTGGGTGTATTTATTTGCCTCATATATGCCTCAATTCCATCTGTTTTTTCTGTAGGGTACTTTATACCCAAGGGTTAATTTAACCTCTTGATTGTGGGTTAATTTGGCGAAAAATACAGGGTGTGTGTATTTTTTTGCCCCATATACGCCTCAATTCCATCTGTTTTTTCTGTAGGGTATTTTATATCCAAGGGTTAATTTAGCCTGTTAGTGGGTTAATTTGGAGTCAAATAGAATGTGTGTATTTTTGCACCATACACGCCTGAATTCCATCGGGTGTTTCTGTAGGGTATTTTAGAAACTAATTAATATAGTGAACATAAAGCTGTCAGAGGATCAAAGAACTCAATCCTAGGTTTGGAACAGGTTGGCATATGTGAGGGCACAAGGGCTTCCCATTGCAATGCCCAGAGCGGATGGAAGGACCTAGAATCAAGAAACAATTTTGGGTCAATTGAAAAATCATGAATACTAAGTAGGTATCCAATATTCTTCATTAATACCATATTTACACCTTTACCAGTGTTCATTAACAATTTATTCTCTGGAAGACTAACATACGTCTTTCAGAAACTAGATAGAACAGAGACAGATTACTCCTTCAGTACCTAACATTAACAAGAATCACCCACCAATGTCACTTACAAAGCATAAATAATCCAAACAACACAAAATCATAAAATTTTACATCAAAACTATATATACTTTGGAAGATAGCGACAGGCTCAAAGATTGGCCCACCTTCTTGTTCAGTTCCCTCAGTCAGAGAACTACTATGTGGTCTGGGTTCTGCAACACTACATAGCGAGGACGAACTATTTGAGGACAGTCAGGAAGTACTTGGCAGCAAAGAGGTGGGTTCAGATATCTGCTGCTTCTTGCAGTAGGCGGGCAATTAGTGATGTGGAGAGTGGCATGGGAGGTTATGGTGCCAGAGGTCAGGCTCTGCATACCGAGACCATTGAGGAGGATAGCATTGATGGGCAAACACTAATCGATGATGATGTAGCTAATTGCACTTGGAAGCCGGGTGAAGCAAGGGCTTCATCATCCTAGTCGGCAGAAGAGGGCGTCAGGTTGCGTGTCAGTCAGCGGCGCAGCCAGCAAGTCGCTAGTGTGGCCGTGAGTAAGCAGGATGGCAGCATTGCGAGGTCGGAGCCAAACGGCCATTGGGTAGACCACCCTCTTTGAAGAAAGTAGCAGCACAGGGGCTCACCGAGGCAGCGGCAATAGTAGTCAGTCAGTACAGAGCGTTGCCGGCAAAACCATCTACTCGGCGGTGTGGCAGTTTTTTGCAAAGACACCGGAGGAGCCGAACATATGTATATGTAGAATCTGTGAGCAGAAAGTGAGGCGTATCCAGGGACCTTAAGTTGGCACCATGGTCATCCAGTGGGCTGGGAGAAACGTGTCTTAGATGTGGTGGTCCATCCTGCCGAAACAACAGCAGCAGCACCCTGTGGCACGTATCCCATTGCAGGCAGTCAAGGCTCCACCACCTCTGCCAAAGGGAGCTGTCTGTCTTTCCCATCATATACCGGTCCAGATGCTCCTGCTCCTCTCCACTCGTGGTGCCAGCAGTTGTTCACCGAGGCGATTGCCAAGAGACAGCAGTATGCGTCCAACCATCCTAAGGTGCAGAAGCTGACCGTGTTCCTGTCCAAGCTGTTCATACTGCAGTCCCTCCCTTTCCAAGTGGTGGACTCTGCACCGAACTAATGGCTTATGCCGGGCTGAGGTGGAGAGTCCCAAGCCGTTATTTCTTTTCGAAAAAGGCAGTACCAGCGCTGCACAAATATGTAGAACAGAAGGTGGGCCAGTCCTTGAACCTATCAGTGCCTTCCAAGGTGCACGGCAGCATGGACGTTTGGAGCTGTAACTATGGTCAGGGCCAGTACATGTCCTTTACGGCCCACTGGGTGAATGTGTTCCTGCCCAGCCACACCAGCAACTTGGACAGGAGACGGCGCTTTCTCCTCTACGTTGTCAAACTGCTGTTCCTGCGCCAATGTTCGCCTCCTCCTCCACCAACACCTCAGCCTCAACAAGTCTAAGTGCTGCTCCATCATACCACATGTGCAGGGCAAAGCGGTGTCACGCAGTTTTACAGCTGGTTTGCCTGGGCGAACAAAGTTACAGAGGGGAGGAACTGCTCCATGTCATGCAACACGAAATCAATGTATGGGTTTCTCCACAACTGCAAATCGGAACCATGTTGACAGACAATGGAAGGAACATGGTGTCCGCGCTGCACCAAGGAGGGCTGAGCCATGCACCCTGCATGGCGCACGTGTTCAATCTTTTTGTCAAAAGGTTCCTCAAGTCTTCCACTCATCTGCAAGACATTCTAAAAATGGACAGGAGTATTCCCCTGTGTCATTTTGATGTCAGCCAGTGGCAGCTCATGCTGTTTGCTCAGGCCCTTTGAGGAGGCCATGCAATTTGTCAGTCGCCAGGACTATGGGATGAATAACATTATTCCACTGCTTCATGTCCTGGAACAGATGCTGCAAAATCTGTCTGGTCAGGGGACTGGAGACGTAGCGACTACATCTCATGGCCACATGAGTCCAGTGGGGGCTGAACTGGAGGAGGAGGACATTGGAGCACTGGCAGTGTCTGGTGAAATTAGTGGTTTTTCTACTCAGGTAACAGGAGAGGAGGAGCAGGAGCAGCCGGAGGAGGTAGAAGGAGATGAGGAAGACGAGGCAGATGACCCAGACACACCGTGGATTGAACAGTAGAGATGGAGGCCGGGAGTCCCTCAAAGTCACTTGCGCAGATGGCCTGCAGCATGCTGATTTGCCTGGCTAGTGACAGCTGAATAGTTACCATCCGGCAGAGGGATGACTTCTGGCTCTCCAACTCTTGGATCCTTGGTACCAATCCAAAATGGGAGCCTTTTTCCAGCTGCCGAGAGGGAGGAGAAACTGGCATACTATAGAGAAAATCTGTTTAGTCAGTTGGCCACTGCCTATGTGCGCCATCGTCCATCATCTGACAGGTCTGACCGTTGGGTTCCTCATCGCTCACGTACCACTGCCACGGCTGCTGTGGGGAGGTGGGGGTGTAAGAGCAGTAGCAGCTCCATCAGCAGCAGCCTAAGTCTGGAGTCATTTATGAGAAGCTTCCTTCACCCGCCTAGTGGGCAGCAGCAGCAGGACCTAGAGCAGACCCTGAACCAGCAGGTGGTGACCTACTTGGACAGCACTCTGCCACCCCAGGTAGAAGATCTGCTGGACAACTGGGCAGCCAAACTTGATGTGTGACCTAAACTTGCTGAGTTTGTACTGGAAAAGCTGTACTGCCCGGCCCGTAGTGTGGCATCAGAGCAGGTGTTCAGTGTGGCGGGGGCCATAGTTACCCCAAGGAGAACCCGCTTGTCCACCTGAAATGTGGAGAGACTCAACTTTGTCAAGATGAATCAGGAGTGTATCGGCCAGGATTTCCACACACCAATGCCTCATGCATCAGATTAGATCAGCCATGACGCCTCACTGAAACTTTTAGAAATGAGTCTGGATTCAAACTACCTTCCTCACCTACTATTCTGATGCTGCCACCCGCCTGATGCCACACATCTGCTGCCAGCTGCTCCATCTGCCACCCACCATCTTTACCAGGGACTGGTATTTTCACCCACCTCCACACTCTGTCATTGTGCCCTTCTGTGTCCTACTCATGTTGCTGCCACCTTCTCAACCTGTCATTTGTCTGATGATTGGGTAGCCAAAAGCAGGAGTGGATACAGAACACAGAAGACATGCAAATATCCCATTTACTGGTCATCTCTGTTTTGGATCAACTCCTGTTTGTTTTTGGCTTTAGCAATGCTGATGGATTATTGACCGATTGAAAGCGGATACTGACGGATGAAAGGAAGGGCCAAATGATCAGTGAAGTCAATGCAAAATTACTGCCGACACTCTCTCCACTCTTCCAGGGGGGGGGGGGGGGGCTCTAAATATATCATCTTTTAACAGAACAGGTTCTGTCATAATCTGTGGAATCATCTGATGTCGGTGTAAAAGGAGTGCGCTCTTTGACGCTATTGTAGGATCTTGGCCCTCAGCTCGGTTATTTCCAGCTGGTGCTGACGTTACCTTGTCGGGCTGCATTCCCATCGTTATTTGGTGTTTTGCCCTATTACTGCCCAGATGAATTTTTTGGGGATTTTTGGGGGGGTTTGGCATTAAAAAACCAAATTTTTAAACCCCTTTATAAAAG